>JAZGVS010000475.1:0-17046 GCA_037356235.1 Bacterosira constricta
GCACAATGCACAATGCACAATGCACAATGCACAATGCACAATGCACAATGCACAACAACAATGCACAACAACAATGCACAACAACAACAACAACAACAACAACAACAACAACTGCTTCTCTTCGTCATCAATTAAATTATTCCCAGACCTGTCCTGACACCAGCAACACCAGCACAGACACGTGACATGTCTATTGATCAAGAGGACCACAAGAGGACCGCAAGAGGAGAAATAATAATTATCCTATCACCGTCGTGGAAGCCTAGGACGGCAAAGACATTGACGACGCTGATGCTGACAACACCAAGGATGGCAACGCTGACAAAGCTAGCACTTTGCGCTCTCGCTCTCTCTACGGCAAGTTATTGCTTTGGTGACAATGATGGAAGAAATTGATAATGTCTTTCCTTTGTACATTGTCAAGCCCAGTTTTTATTGTAAAGTTTGGGAAGACAATCAATCTTGCATAGCGATGGCAACAAGTCAGAAGTTTTCGCCAAGCATAAAATTAATTGCACTGAAATATCATCATTTCCGGTTGTTTGTGAATGATCGCATTCGCATCAGTTACGTACACATGGAGAGCCAACAGGCGGACATCTTTATGCAGCTCATCAAGGCTGATCTCTTTTTCAGACTGCGATACATGTTCATGGTTTGGTGATTTGCTCAATTGCGAGAGAGCGCCGACTAACGTACCTATGAAGATTTCGTACGGTAGTTCACCGATCACTCTACCAAGCGAGGTATTACTGTTTGTCCATGTGTTTATGCAGTATGCCAATCTGAATTCCTACGTGGTATCCCATACACGCGAATTGTATTCTTCATCAATCGAGGATGCCTTGTCATGAGAGACTATGAGAATTTACAGGACTCGTAGTCCGTGAGTGACATCAGATATCGATCATATGTCACACCATCTTAGCAATGTTATGAGCGAGTCAGTACGTACTCAGGTACAGTATATTTCCAGAAGCAACATCGGGAGGAACATCGGTTTACAGGTCATTCCCTAGTAAAACCAGTTAATGAGATTACTTCATGGGATTGGTTACACATCCAGATTGTGGGATTGATTGATATTTTGCTCACTTTTATAGAGGATAATAAATGCATAATATTGATTTATACAAATAAGTAAAGCCTTTATGCACATAAAACTACAGACAGGAGAAGGAACTTCTGGGATTCGTGTAATTTGACAATAATCTACTTCTATATTAGAAAATTACAGACTTCTCGAAAAATCTGTACACAACCAATTGTATGCCGAGAAAATATGCCATAATTTAGGGGCAGTCCGGTATTTTGTAAACTATGCCAAGCGAAGCGAGCAGGCAGTGGGCGTCAGCCTGTCCAAGATGGCGAACCATGCCTGCGGAGTGAAGCAATGTTAATGTTAGAGCAATCAAGAAGGATTGATGAACCATCAATGGTTCCCCGCCAATGATGTTTGCCAATCAGCTGCCCAAGTCATGAACCGTCTGTCTTGTTCGCGAAGCAGTGTACTATCTATAGATAGTGGTCACGATCTGAAACTGGAACTAGCACCTTTTTCCTCTGAGCTGCTACGAGTCATGTGGAACTAACACCCTATCACCCCTTGATCTTGATCATGGATCGTATGTATCATAGGTACCTGAAAAGAGAAGATACTAGGATATTATTGATAGATATAATAATAGAAATAATAATAATAATATCTGCAATACAACTATGTCACTACTAGGCTAGATTGGTTTAGCTCCTATCCGGGACTGTTTTTGGACGTACAGTGCTTGTCTTATTCTTATTTGAGATGGTGTCGAGAAGTAAAGGTTTTGTCTCGTTGTTGCCAGTCATGTTTTGCGGCAGATCCAAAACCGCAAATTTGTTGCAACCATAGAGCCACGCTACTGCTGATACTGCGGCTCTTTTGAGGATATTCTGTTCATTTTTTGCTTCCAACAGATTTGGAAAAGGGCAGAGGATCCGACCAATAAAGTTTAACGCGGCAGGCTTCATCGTCGTGATGCGTCCACCAGTGCCTGCCGTAGCCACCGTAATCCCGTCCTGGGTATCGTTTCCTAAACATAGAATTTTTGGGGGTAACTCTCTTTGTTAGAATTGTTAATTTGTGATAGTGAAAATGGGCTGATCCCTAGCTCGACCCCCCCCCTGATGTAGAAAAAATCTCCTGGCGTGGTATCGCCATTTTGCTGTGCCGTCCCGGCATTATTTGCCACCGCTGGAGCCGCTGGTTGATTCTCCGTGATTACCACAAAATTTGTAACGGGAGAGGCTGCCACCACCTGTGGCTGTGACGTCCCCGATGTGACGTTGGTTGTTTTTTGTTTCTTTCCCCCACTGCTCACAGCCGACGACCTCTTGCTGGGTTGGCGGCCGTTGCTCCTTGCCGACCTGTGGCTCAGAAAGGGCGGTTGGTTCTTGCTGCTCAGTGCTTGTTGCGGCCACTGCCGTGTTGTTGTTAGTCTTGCCTTCTTTTCGTATTGTTGGCATTTCCTGTTTTGTTATTAAAGCTTTAAAACTACTACTAGGCTGACCATGCAACAATAACCGTCATAGTAAGAGCCACCACAACCGAACACACAGAATGAGCTCTGCAATCGAAAGAGGACTCTGAACCGAGTCAAGCGGAGTGAGACTGAGACCTCTCATATCCGTCACCGAAATCCACCGTCAACCCCTGTAATTTTACCCCTCCCAGTACTAGCCTCTACCAACAAAGAGATGTTGTGGTTGATGGTGTGACTGCCAAACGATCCGTGACCGTCACGGCCATCATTGAATCACACGATGCTACCTTTTTACAGGCTGTTACTACTGGGGTGAAACGTTTACAGGGTTAAAAAGTTGACAGTTATGCAACACGCAAGTGCCTACCATGCCATAATTTGGTCAGCTGTGCATGCCATCTCTACAACAGTGCAAGCAAGAGATGAAAGATGATTTTGCATAGTGCATTCCAACACCAACGAATCATTCGACGACTAACATAACAATTATTTTTATTGTATTTACAAAGTACAATATTTCTAAATTTTAATTTTGGGACAACTGATCCCTCTCTGCAGTCTTCTATGCAAGACAAACTAACAGCATCCTATAAACATCAAAATAATCGCAGCAGTTCACAAATTAATTCGTAAAGGAAAAGAATGTTGCACAACACAGCCCGATTAAACCAAATATCTCGCCCCGCTCTTATCTCTCCCGCCCCGGTAGACAGGTGCAGTGCTCTGATCTCTCTTCTTCTTTTCATGCACCCCAACAACAAAGAGCACTGATATAACCATTGAAACAGCAAGCAAAACATAAAGAAAAATGGCAGTAGCACTTGTGCGAAACCCGTCCTTCCTTTGACCATTGCCACCAAGAAACCCCCATTTACCCGTGGACTCCTTGTCATTGCTGCCCCCCCCGGAATGTTCGTTCCATGTACCAGAGTTTTCTTCATCGTAATGATAATAGTATTCCCCCTCCATTTGTTGGAGAACGGTGCAGACCTCGTCCAAGTCTCGTACATCGTCATAGTTCATGTCATATTCGTAAAAGTTGTATGCGTCGTCATCGTTTTGATTTCCGTTGTTCTGATCATCGTTTTGGGCGGCGCAGCTGTTGAACGCTAGTGCACCTTCCTGAAAGATGCCACTGCAATAATCATTCACTTGGTACCCATCATCGTTCGCAGCATAGGCGTCGTCATTATTTTGATAATTTGGATCCCCAAATTGTTCATATAGGCAGGGCGTCGTCTCAGTAAAGGCATTCTTGATGTATGTTTCAGCCTCGGTAAACACTTCTTCGTCATTGTAAATGTACCAGGAGGGAATGTCACTAAATGACTTGATGCTGGTGTACACCGTGCATTCATTATCAAGGAATATGGCCAGTTCCACGCCATCTCCATCATACGGACTGCACATGAAGCCTATATAGAGGTCATCGTCGTTCCAACTCAGACCCGTGTTCAGGCATTGGGAAATGTCTTCGATCAACTCTGCAACTTCGCCGCCATCGTCTTCATCTTGCTGCTGACCATCATCGTCACCATTGTTTAGACAGCCATACGCTTCACACTGCTCGCAGTCAATGTAACTCTTTGCGCGGCGCTGCTTCTCTCCCAGCTTACGTTCTACGCCATCATCCCCAGCATAATAGGCAGCCGCGTCGGCATCATCCCCTGCAGCCACATCGTCGTTTTCAGCAGCAGCCGCATCATCTACAGCTTCCTCTTCTGCAACGCAGTAATCATAATAATACGTAGCACAAGCTCCACAGTACGAGCTCTTGACATTGGCATGGTACGAAGCCACATTCATGACATACGTGGGGAGATCCACAATGTAGAGATCATCCTCGGACTCGTAGTAGCAATCATCTTCTTGGCAGACGTGGAAGAGGGCGTAGGACTTGGTGGACATGATTTGACCTGCCGTGGTGTATTCAATCACGTCTTCGTCGAAGAGGTCTTCGTCGAAGAGTTTTATGTCGACGCATTGGGAGAATTTAATGTTGTAAGATCCGTCAAAGTCGTAGTTTTCATCAAGGCGACGATGGGATGATGATGAGGCGCTATCGTTAGCCATCTTCGTACCCTTTTTGTAAGGACGAGCTTTTTCCAGAAGTGCGTCCGTGGTTGGATCGCCTCGACGATGGACCTTGTGGTTGCTTCCGAGCTTGGCGCCGTCGATGGTGGATAGTATGGTGCCCGCCATAGCAGCGGCTGCAGAGAATCTTGTAACCATGGTGAGATGATGCAGTGCAATGCTTGATGGAGTCCGAAGTAGGGGGTTGTCACAGTTGTCACACAGCTCGATTGTTCACCATGGCACTTGGAGGCACTTGGTTGTTGATTGTTGTTGTTGTTGTTGTTGTTGGTGGTGGGTTGTATTGGTATGTTGTATCGTACATATGTGCCCGTTGCTGCCAGTGTTATCCCGGTCCAAAGAAACAGTTCGTGCGTTCCTCTCGCCGACCTTCTTCTTTCGACCTTGAGAAATTTTCGAATACTAACTGGGGATCGGATTGGCACTGGAAACTGCCAATGGCTATATTTCTTAGAAGCTTATAGTAACGTAGGAACTCAATACATGATAAGAAATCTCTTCTAAAAGAACTAACGGGTACGTTAGTAGTACCTATGTAGGTAGATTACTATAAGAAATCACACTATCGTAGTAGACGATAGTGCGAATGGATTGTGGTCCGTGATCAAACGAGTCTTTGACTTTTCTCGGACCCATCTTTTTTTACCCGGGTAAAAATCATACATAGTTTGAAATTCAACTATTATTTTTGACCATAACGTAGGAATTAGTAGAACTTAATTCAGAAATTGGCGGGAAGTGGCCCGCCACCATCTCCGCAGTCAAAATACACAGAGAAAGCCAGAGAAGAGAAAAGACTATGGCCGCCGAAGTCGCTCATAACGGCATGCATCATAGGAACCGCCTTCTCCTCCCTTCAAGCCAACCAATCACCGATGGTGCTTTAGAGATTGAACATCCCGCCACCAAGATGTTGCAGCTGGGCGGCCAAGGCCGAGGCGCAAGGTTTTGAATGTGGCGATGGCCAACATGGTACTGGTCGTCAGCTTTGCATGTTAAGTGCTTGCCCCCAGACCGATGATGGTGATCCTCGGACCTTGGTCAAACATCTTCGCCCATTCCTCTGCTGATCGTATCAAAGCGTCTAACCTAATCCTAACCCTTTTGCAATGTCAGCTTGGCGCTTCGCAATTCCAATGCCTAACGCTGAAGTTTCTCTTGTCGCCAGTTTCAACCTCTGCTTTTGTGACATATTCTTACCCCTTTCGATGACCGTTTGTGCCACTATCACTGTTTCCCTCATTCACATGAGTGTCACTGTAATTGGCACTGTAACTGGTATTCTCAGGAAGATAGCAGGTAACCCAGACTTGATTGAATTGATTGGAGGATGTTATCCATACAAGTATGACAAGAAACGAAAGGTTTTGATTGACACTGGCAATTTGGACAAGGGAAAAATCTTGGGCAAATATGATATCAGTGTTGAGGAGGGTGTTATCAAGTTACCTTCAGTTGCATCGGTACTGAACATTGACTTGAAGGGGGCAATGAGGAGGGAGATGTTAAAATCGAAGAAAGAAGAGAAATTTGAATAGGATTCAATTGGGATTTATTTTTCTTGATAGCTATTACATAATTCCAAATGACATAATCAGCAACACCAATAATCTGCTATGTGAACGAATCGAATCCAGCCATGGCTCGTCCTAAGATACATATTGTATGGATGACAGGCACCCGAAGCAGCGCCTACGAGCATAGAAAGGATATTCACATGTCATATCCCATTGTTCTCTTGTAAGAGAGCTGGGGCCATCGGCAAACTGTATTTCTAATGTACAATGTAGGCTTGACTTTATTGCCCACTCAGGAACCTAAAAAAGAAGAAGTAAATGATCTGATGTCAGAATGATATTGAAGAAATGAATGTCAAACGACAGTACAGAATAAATGTCTCTCACCGACTTCTTCGGCCTTTGCCTTTCGTATTCTTCATCAGAACCAGATTCCGAGTCACTGTCCTCATCTCGATCTGATATCTCGTACGTTTGCAGGTGATAATGGTTTCTCCTTTATTAGCTTAGGTGACTCCGGCACTGCTAGTAATCTGTTCGCTGGATCAAAAATGCTCTTGAAGGCTCTGGGAGAGGATTTCGTGGTAAGTTGAGATGCCGGCACTGTTTGAGAGACACGCGCCGCGGCGGCTGATAATGAGGTCATGCTGGTATGTTTGTCAGCTTCTATCAGTTCTGTTGGTGGAGCCGACAAGGCGCTCTCAGTGTTTTTCTCCGCAGCAGCCTTTTCGCGCATCTTTGCAAGGATCTTGTTTGGCTTGCTCTCGCCCACTTTAGAAGCAGACGTCATCTTCTTCAACGATCCATACTTCGAATGCGATGAGGGTGGCTTTGTCGCTGAGCTTGCACTTGCTGCCGTCGGTTTTGCCTGATAGAGAAGAATTAGGATGATAAAGAAGGTTTATACAAAAGGTCAGAAAAGATTCCACCAATAGGTTAAAATTGAATGTCACAATACACACCTTCTGTCTCATCAAAGCCAATCGCGCCGTGCGAGCTTCAGTGGCTGCTGAATGTGCACTCTTCTTCGCCAACAATTTCGCCGACCCAGCACCTCCAACCTTTGGCTTGAAGGCAGAACCGATGGGCGTAGTCTGTGCAAGAGTTGATGAGATTTTGGTCTTCTGCACACTCGTCTGCAACTTAGAACTTTTGGTAATAGGGGCTGCTGCGGAAAAATTGTTTGACGATTCAGTAGAAGTGTCAGATACCTTGCTCGGGATCAGCTGCTTTGGTGCTGGCAGATCTTCCTTCGCCAAACTGCTCGGCATGGGCTTGGCTGATCCAGGCTTTGCGTCGTTGAGCTGCGGGGTGCTTTGAACAGCGGAAGAAGCAGAGTACTTGGACGGCTTCAATGCAGATTTGGGAGCCTGTTTCTTCACCGCAGCCGCCGTATAATTGTTTGTTGGTGGTTTTGATACTTGAGCCTTCCTTGCTGATGGCTCGGCCTGGACCTTTTCCATACTAACATCCGAATCATTGGCATACTCCATTTCAACATCCATCTCTTTGACATCCTCGTTGTTATTGATATTGCTGATTTTCACCTGCTTCATTCGTGGTTCAGCAGCAGCCTCCTTCTTCGCAGCCGCAGCCGCAGTCGCAGCAGCATGCTTCTTGGCCCATTGCGCCTCACGGTTTTGTTTCGCCTCGGCCAAATGCTCACGCAACCTCGCCTGAAGCTCAGCTTTCCTCCCCGACGTACTCAATTGCTTTTTCTTTAGCACCTTTCGCAGATCGTTGACAATCATGCTGTTGATATTGATTTTGTCGTCTGGATGCGGTGGCATTGGTGGTACTGCTACGTTCGTCACCACCTTCTTCGGTGCGGTGTTTGCCTTTTGCTTCTTCACAGTCTTGACTGCTGCTGTTGGCTTTCGGTTCGATTCCTCCGCCTTCGCGATCGGTTGCTGATTTGGAATGGCATTTTCTTTTTCGACGGGAGCAATGATATCAGGTTCGGATGTCCTGAGCCTTTTAGGGAGAGGCATTCCAGTGGTGCTTTCCCATTTGCGTTTCAAACCCTGTCAACAAGAAAAATAAAAGTTCGATTATTGCGTGAGTCAATTACGCGTCGGTAAATAAAATCAACAGTCGCCAAAATCCATGGGCCATCACTCACCTCAAAATTGTGGGCATGCGACCTCAACCGTCCCTGATAAAGACCATTGACATCATGCTTCTCCCTTTCTTGCTCTTGATTGAGCGTGACAAGGAGGCTGTAGATTTCTTGGTCGGGTTGACCCTTGCCGCGAGCGTGGCGAGTTCCGCCTACCATGATATTATTTTCGACTGTGATTTCGGCTGAGACGGCGCGACGCGATGCGATGGAGAGCAATTCAAAAACGACAATTCAATCTAAACGAAGATAGTTGGGGTGGGATATCTAACAGAGGTTCTATTGAGCTATTATGATGAGATGGTGTATGGTGTTGGGTGACTCCAGTTTCTTCTTCCTCATCGTGTCGGTCGCATTTCCTCATCGGCGATGTCAGGCGTGATGGCGAACTTCGAGATTTCACGCCGACTCGCTGGTTGTCAACGGCACAGTTTTTAAAAAAATAGCGTGGCGGGCTGGCGCGTTTCTACATACGTTGGAAAGCTTAGAAAGTTTCGTCCCGAGACCCAGTCAGTCACGGGATGCCGTCGCGCCAAGCGACAGCAACAAAAGGAAGACAGGCAAGGAAAAGAAGACAAGAATCAATGACAAACATCATGGAGCTACTTTTTTGAGATCGGATCAACACCATCCTTGTGCTGCCATCCTTCTGATGCTAATCGATTCAACCCCGCGCTTTCTTTGGTTATTTCTCCTGCTTATTCCCATCAAAATCTGGCTAGCGCGGAGAATATTCGACAAACTCAAAAATCATGTCCGAGGAAGAAAACAACGCAACAATCAACTCTACCAATAACAGCGTCGCTCAAAAAGAACAACTGGGTGAGCCGGATGTAAAAGTCATCATCCTAGGAGATTCAGCAGTAGGGAAAAGCAAGCTTGTCGAACGCTACTTGATTGACGAATACAACCCCCGTCGACTCTCCACACATGCCTTGACTTTGTACCGAAAGAAGATCAACATTGGCAGCAACGATAACGATGATAATGAATCCGACGTCACGGTAGACTTTTGGGACACGGCCGGTCAAGAGAAGTTCAACTCCATGCATGCATCGTACTATTATCAAGCGCATGTCTGCATCATGGTATTTGACGTGACGCGGAAACAAACTTATCTCAATCTCAAGCATTGGTATAAGGAGTTACGGCGGCATTGTCCGAACATACCCGTCATACTCGTGGCGAATAAGGTCGATGTGGATTATATGGTGACTAGGAAGAATTTCAAGTTTCCGAGAGAGCATAATATACCCTTCTTTTTTGTGTCTTCTGCGGATGGGACGAATGTTGTCAAGGTGTTTGAGGAGGCTGTTTGTGCGGGGCTTGGTCAAAGAAAGTATGGGGAGAAGGACTTTTTGAGTGAATGTCTTGAGTTGTTTGAGGATGGCCCGCTACAGAAGAATTTGTTCGTAGATGATGAGAAGAAGAAGGAAGATGCAGTTGACAATCAAAATTATTGATCGATTTTTGATCCATCGTAGATCTTGACTTTGGATACCATCGTACCTGTGAATGCTGAATACTTCTGTCCTCATCTTCAAGGCCAACTTGAGAGTGGAAGGGAAGTTTGAGAGAAGAGCCACAACATGCGCATCTGTCTAATATTTGTTACGCTGCTGCTGTGCAAGGATTTGATGATGTCTCAGAAGACATGATTTTACATCAGTAGCTTGACCTTGGATACACCTGCAACCAAATACTATCATATCGTACCTTCCTCCCCGATAGTTCGAGAACGGCCTGATAATGTTTGATGCATGGACTTGATAGTGCTTCAATTNCAAATTAAACTGAGAAAGCTCTGACTTTTTACACATGCCCCATAAAAAGGACCCTCATCCTCAATTTAAGCCACAAGCTTACGTGCGGTGAGCCTATTTACAGTTGCAACCACATCCTCCACTTGAGGGAGAGCAGCATTTTCCAAGTCTGTTGCGTAAGGCATGGGAACATCTGCCCCAGTAATCCTTTCCATTGGGGCATCCAACCAATTAAACGCATCAGATTCCATCAAAATGGCAGCAATCTCTGACCCAATTCCGCATTGAGGCCATCCTGTTTCAATCGTTACAACTCTTCCGGTCTTCTTTGCCGACTCAATGATGGTCTCTCTATCAATAGGACGAATGGTGCGAAGGTTGACCACCTCACATGAAGTTCCAGCAGCACTCAACACCTCAGCTGCTTCCAAGGCCAAACCCACCATCTTTGAAAAGGTAATAATAGTCACATCCGTACCCTCCCTCTCGATCTTGGCCTTGCCAATAGGAATAAGAAAATCATCCTTCATCGCAGCCTCGCTCATGGGAAAACTGGTACCATACATGAGTTCATGCTCCAACACCACAACAGGGTTATTATCCCTAACAGCAGCCTTCATCAACCCCTTGGCATCCTCCGAACTGTAAGGAGCAACAACCTTCAATCCCGGCACACTCGAAAACCACGCCGCAAAGCACTGAGAATGCTGCGCCGACGTACCCGCCGCATTACCGTTCGGACCACGAAATACAATAGGGCACGCAATATCCCCCGCACTCATATAATACTGCTTCGCGGCCGAGTTGACAATCTGATCAATCGCCTGCATGGAAAAATTCCACGTCATGAATTCGACAATGGGTCGCAAATCTTTGTACGCCGATCCGATGGCCATTCCGGTAAATCCCGCTTCGGTAATGGGCGTATCGATGACGCGTTTGGAGCCGTACTTTTGGTAGAGGCCCTTGGTAATCTTGTAGGCGCCTTGATATTGTGCCACTTCTTCGCCGAGGATGTAGACTTTTTCTTCGCGTTCCATTTCCTCGTCGATGGCGGTGTTGATGGCGTCGCGGACGGTCATTTCGGAGCCTGCCATGGTGCGTTTGGCTTGGCCCTGGAATAGGGTGGTGGCCTGGTGCGGACAGGGATATTGATGCGGTTAGATGATTGAATATAGGTCATAATATTCCAATAGTTGAATTTAATTGGCATTCTTTGCTCAGGCTGTCGGCGTGGCGCAAAAAAGATCGCACAAGATATGATTACGATAATCGGATCGAACAAATGCATCGCCCATTTTTTGACCGCACTGCACATCAGATACACTCACCGCATGGCGTTGTCTTGATATCGATCGAAATCCTGCGCTGAACATGTTTGTTTTGTTGAATAATGCAGTAGACGGTGCAGTGGTTGTTGATTGTGTTGGTCTGCAGATGCCGATCTCGACGAGCGACGACGATGGCAAAAAAGAAGGAGGTTTCTCGCGTCCGCTGCCTGTTGGATCCGAGGAGGAGGAGCGGGCGGTGCTGCGTCCTTTTGTTGTGCAGCAGGCGGAAGCCGGAAGTAAGCAGATGCTAAAGGGGCGACGGTTAGACTTAGTGGACACAATCATTTTTGAAGTATCCGAGGCTATCCGAGGGTTGAACTTAATCTGGACACAAATGTATCGTATCTCTTGGTATCTCCGGATTTTCTTCCTGAGAATTTTGCTAAAGTTGCATTTTGCAATCCCAGAAACATGAATCTACATGCTAGGTGCATGAATCTAGATATCGTACAAGACAGTACAAGATACCTACATGAATCACGCATGAATCATGAAACATCGAACCTAAACAAAGCAAAGCTGTCATTGTCATAATTTATTGCCCTTGACGGAAAAGCCATTAGGAGCTGAAACAATGGTTGAGTTCGGACTAAAGCTCGAGGACAACAAAGTGGACGAATGGTAAGAATTGAATTGTCAGATACATTTGTAAAGGTCTGGTCTTCTAACGGTGTAAGTGCGCTTGCGTCATTCATATCGACGGTACGTACAGGGCCGCGCAGTACATCGACTACGAAAAACTCAAGGCAGTCCTCAAACGTGCCAAGCTCAGCGCAGCAAACCGCGATGATTTGATCAAACGAATGCCATCCGGCGCATTGGCGGAGGTGGAAAATGAACGAAAGGATCGGTTGGCCATGGGCGGTAAGCTTGCGCTTCAAAATAATTTGCCGCCCACCGAGTATAAGGGCCCTGATCGTCCTACAGATTCCAAGCCGCTGAAAATGGTAGTCCACCCGTTGGAAGTTAGCGATAAACGTAGTTCGTCCTCTCTACTTGTACCGAATGCTGCTACCGACACCACACCATTATTGAGATCTCCAATGAAAAGGTTGAATAGCGGAAAGTTGAATAGCGGTAGTTGGGGCAGTAATATCAATCAGACAGTATTTAAGGTCACATCTTATTTTGGATTTGCGGATGAGAGAATATTGTTGAATCAGGCATATGATGATGCAGATGAAAAGTTGAACTTGTTCAAGCAAACATACGAGCAGGAGGTGGGTGTAACGTTTGTTTATTGCAGATATTCGAATCTCATCATACGAATGCATGAGTGCTTTTTCCTTCTCTCACAATAATTGTGGTGTGAAACAATACAGGTAAAAAAGGTGAGCGATTTCTACCAAGAAAAGACAGATGAAATATCTCAAAGAATTGAGGACCTTGTGGAGAGTGTTGACTCGTCAGGATTGAAGGTCAAAAAACCAAAACATCAGAAAAATTCTGTAGCATGGATCACACAAAAGTTTGAGCACGGAGTTGACGCCATAAGGCGTGGAAGTGTCATTGATCCTTTTGGTGAAAGTGGTCGCCGAAGGAGCGCATTTATATATTCACTGGATGACGGGGAGCCAGAAGATAACATGCCAGAAAATGATCTAGAGAAGAAGAAGAAAAAGGATGAACTGGTGAAGAAATCAGATTCCATCAAACGAGCAATTACTGACATCTACCGCACGTCCAAATTGCTGCACAACTTCGCCATCATGGTAAGTACATTCCTGTTCATCTCTTGAACATGAAAACAGTAGACCACCCTTCTTCAACCATTAATGATAATGCATTTCTCTTCGCACAGAATTATACTGGCTTTGTGAAGATTGCGAAGAAGTTCGACAAAACGTTTCCTGATCACAAAGGGACGTTCAAAGGATCTAATTGTGATGATGGAAAACAGGCCGAACTGCTCGCTGCTAAAATGGTATGTCATCTGTATAATATGATGCATATTATCATTTTGTCCACACTCATTAAGATCATTTTTTGTTTATGAGCGCAGGAACAGATCTACTCAAAATGGTTCTGCGATGGAGACATCCGGGAGGCTCAAGCTCAGATGCTTCCTAAAAAAGGAGATGGGTTACTGACGGTGAGTTGTTCTCGTTCTCTTTTATTGCTTTCACGTTATATTGTGTATTCTAACTCTGCGCGCAGGATTGGACTCAGCTTCGTCTGGGCTACAGGCTGGGAATGTGTAGTATTTTAGCCATGTGGGTTGCATGGGATTGCGTGTGGGGACAATATTCAAAGGAAGAAGTTTCTATCGGTGGGCGATCTGCATTTCCAGTGTTCCGGGGCATCTTCGGTTTGTTGGCATGGCATTGGTTTTGGGGCCTGGCGGTGTATGTATGGACGCGCTATAGGTGAGACAGCTGCGTCACCTCTTCTGCTGCTTTTGTCAAAGCTCATACTCACTCTCTTTATCCTTTATGCATCTTCATCTAGAATCAATTATATCTATCTCTTCGAATTTGATCCGCGTTATGTTGATACGCCAGTTGATATTTTCAATGATGCGGTAGATGAGACTCTTGTTTTCCTCATATGCATGCTAATGTATTACAAGGTCAGTACCTATGTCAATGCGTCCTGTGCTTTTCCTTTATAGTAGCTCCACTCACTTATTTTCTGGTGGCAATATCGTGTGTCTCATTTTCAATTCAAGGCTGATACGGGAGATATGCCACTTTGGATCCCACCAAGAGCATATCCCACTTTTCTCATCCTTTACACTCTCAAGTGCCTAATTTTTCCTTGGAAGATGCGAAAACCACTCTGGATTGCCATAGGGCAGGTGGTCAGGTCACCATTTGTCTCCCCCACTTTCTTCTTAACCTATGTTGGCGATGTATTTACCAGGTGAGTGAAACCAATTTCTTTCGCCATGTTTTATGGAACCGCCACGCTCATGCTCTTATGCTACCTATGTTACAGTATGGTGAAAGTGTTTCAAGATCTGTTGTGGATTGCTTGCTTTATTGCATCGGGAGACTTTTTATTCTCGGAAGCCGGGCATCATAAATACAGCGAGAATATGTATGCATGGACTGGAAATTTTTGGTACAAAAACATTGCCATCCCATTGGTGTGCATTTTTCCGCTTTGGATACGATTCAATCAATGTCTTTGTAGATATTTGGAGACGGGGAAGCGGATGCCCAATCTTGCCAATGCTTTCAAGTACGCCATGTCTATATTAGTATCTCTATTTGGAGCGTTTCATCCTCTGTACTTAATGCACACTCAGGGTGAGGAGCACCCTGTATCTCTAGCTGATGATGGTCATTTACAAGAGGGAGACACAATTGTTATAGGGGGGTTTCGATCCAACCTTTTCCAGGTGAGAACTATCTTGGCCTGGGATTAGTCAAACCTGAGCCTTGGCATGTGTGGCACCTGCTAATCCATCCTTTCTATCTCTATAGGTTTTCTGGACGGGGCTTTTCGTTGCGTCGTCCCTGTATAGCTTCTGCTGGGATGTCTATATGGATTGGGGTCTTGGAAGAAAAGAGTATGCTTTCTTAGGGCCTCGTTTAATGTTCCCAAAAAAATCTACCTACTACTTGGTCATCTGTGTTGATTTAGTGCTCCGGTTCATGTGGGTGCTGACTCTTGTACCACCCCAATCCGGTGCCAAATTTGAGCTCCCTGCGTATCTCTCAGCAATATCAATGGTATTAGAATTATTCAGAAGAACTATATGGAGCTTTTTCCGTTTGGAGCATGAGCACCGTCAAAATACCGAAGGCTTCCGACGAGTCAATGTTGTCCCACTCCACTTCAACACTGGACACAAGCACAAATACAACGAGAGGCATTGGGTTGGTTGGAAGGTTCTTGTGGAGATAACAATAGTCACATCTATTGTGATTGCTATCAGTGCATGCAGTGTCATTGTGGCTCAGAGGGCGACAAACCAGCTTCAAATGTCCCATCTGACCAGTCATGGTGATCTTTAGTTGGCCGATACTGCCAGAGTAATTATGTGTACATATACACTAGATGTTCAAAGTTATTCATCACTAAAACAGTGCGTTTTAGGTTAAGAGTTGTAAGTACAATTACTAGCAGCAAAGAGTAACATACGTTCTGTGCCCTTCGCTCGCCTTGTTTTGACTTTGTTGCATTAAAATACCTGGCCAGAAATAAATCCTTGACACAGACTTCTGATGATTCACAAATTCAACCAAGATCTACTTTATTATTTGTCATTGTATACCTATCATATAAAATAATGCAACGGGAACAGCAAACAACAGTAAGATTCATCATCGTCTCGTTGCTGATTTCGTTGTCAAGACATCTGATTATTACTATTCGAAGAAGATGATGAATTAGCACTAAAATCCATAGCCCATCTCGCTCCATCCATCACAGTCCCTTCTCCCATTGGCAAAACATTATTATAAAACCACGGCAGCGATCCCTGCAAAGGGGCATTCATCAAAATACGAGAAAACCATTTGGGCACAGTAATAAACGCAGCCATTCCCTCCTTCTCCAAAGATGATTTAATCACCGCAGAATAATTGATATTCCTTCCTCCATTCTCAGCTGCATAGTCCAACGCTCGTCCCCACAGCGCCTGTTGGGTGATGGCCACGGCATTCCCTGCAAAGTTAAGACCCATTCCATACCACAATAGTGATGATGAAGACTTTTTCTCTTGCGGGTAGTACAACTTATAGGTAATGGGTGTAATGATAAAGGAGGTATTGCACATGATGACATTTCTCATGGCGTTGGAAGCGTATGCCGGTCCGAAGAATCGGGCTATGGGATTCCAACCCAGTTTGCCCTCGATGGAAGCAAATTTTGTGGGTCCGAAATACCTTTGGACTTCGGCCCGATTGGCCACGATTGATTCTAGTGATCCGGCTAGCATGGGTGCTACTATAGTTTTTGCCATTGCTTTGACTCGGTAAGATGCGTCCTCATTGTTACTTGATGTTGCATCTTCCTTACTACTTGGAGGTGGCGGTTCCATCAACTCCTGCCCATACCAAACAGGCGCCACTCCCAAACTCTTACTCAAAGCGTGATCAAAAAATTGAAATGCCAATCCCATAACGCTATATTGCATAAACCACGCCACCAAACTCGCCGAAGTTACCACTCGAAACGGAGCTAGCGCTCCTCCCTGAAATGTAAGTTTGATACTCTGCGCGAATTGATTTTTACCGGTGACTTGGGAGGAGTTCATGAAGAGTGCTATTTTTTCGAGTGGCATTCCTGTGAATCGCATGAAGGAGCCGAAGGTTCCGAGGCCGATGGATCGGTAGGCTACTAGGATGGAATCTTGGAGTTCCGGTGACATTCTTGGTGGCATGGGGCTTGTGGCTTCGATGGCCTGGTCGGTTTCTTCCTGTGGCGGAAGCATAATTATTATTGAAAGACTTGAAATGAATGCTATTATTATGGGCTATTGATCGATTAGAAATTAGAACGAGAGAAGCGAAGCGAAATGGGAAGTGGAAGGGGTGGAGGTCGTGGGTTCTGATGGGACGACGCGACGAAGACATCACATCACACGGTTCCGGCGGCATGCTACCCAATAGGTAGGTAGGTAGGTAGGTAGGTACGATCTGATCTGGTACGATATCATCAGAACATCAAATATCAACGGTTCTCGGAATATGGTAGTATCCTTTGACTGATGTCGTCGGCGGCGAGGCGTGTGGTCTTGCTTCGCACGCTACC
>JAZGVS010000476.1:0-14369 GCA_037356235.1 Bacterosira constricta
GCGCAAAACCATTCAGTGGGTCCGAATGCATCACCTGGGATGAGAACCCATCTGCAGGAGTGTGTTGGGATCCTACCTAAGCAGTAGTCTCTACATACACAGTTATATATAGATACCACTTACTTGGTCTGTGTGACTTGCAGACCGCTAGATGATGCAGTCACCATGCTACCGGAACCACAGGTTCTCGTGACACACTACTATATGTGTGTGTGCCATGTGACCTCTCTCTAGACTAGATAGACTCACTTCTTAAAGGTAATATCTCTTTGCTATATACAAATACAAGGAGGTGCTTACTACTACTGTGTAGACACCCTACTATATTACCTTCTACACACAGCATATCCTCATCACTTAACATCAGCCTACATCTTCTCCCATAATGACTACCTTCACAGCAGTGCAGTCGCATCAACACTCATATTGTTATCATGGTATGATTTCTTTCACCATGCATCATGTCATATTTAAAAAAAATAAAGGGTGAATCTAAAATCCCAATTCCAATCCCTGTTCCCTATTCTTGCACCGCACCAAACAGTTTGTGAAAAATCTTCAGCACACATTGATCTATTCTTTTTTAATTCAAAAAGAGTAAAACTGGGTAAGTGTGGTAGGCTGGTAGGACTGAAGTAACACCAAAAAAATATAGCGAACTGGCAGCAGCAGTAGGACTATTATGAGATTTTTAGCATGATATCATAATATTTAAATAGATTCAGTGATGCTGCTGATAAGAAGATACAATAAAAATGCAGACACACCAACCTCCTGAGAGCTCCTCTCTCTCTATCCATTCCTTTTGCAATCTTGGGCCTATGCCTCAGGCAGTAAAAGAGCAACGAGCAGCTCTGCTGAAACTAGCAGTAAATATTGTAGTATCAATTCCTATGAATATTGAATTTTCTGTCCAGGCTATGACCTGATGTTGCTGGCAAACCAGCCAGCCGGCTCAGCTAGCACTAGCACTAGCATAGTGTGATTCCTGAACTTTTGTCTTTTGAGATAAGTATCTCTCCTTTCTGATAGAGATGGGGAATCTACCCTGCATTCATCTGCAATCCATGTGGCATTGTTGACCAGTGCCCGCGATACTTCATTAAAGGATTGCATTCCTACCCAAGCTGATCCTTCCGTGTGGCCTAGCTCATTTACCATGTGTAGAACTAGCAACATTCTGCTGGATGACCTGTCATATTCTTAACACAGGTTGTTATTAGCCTGTCAGCTCCTTGTCTCTGCCCCTTGCATTTCTCACCTTTGGAGTCTTTGAAGTGAACAATCGTTGTCCTACCTGCAATTTACTCTGGCTTCAATAGCTAATATCTTACCTATGACACATCGTGTTGTGAGTCCTTCTGGAGTATTTGGCACCCACACCAATTGGAGAACCTTCTCTTTAGTCATCGCGGAGGAGTTGGGTTTGCTCCGGCTCACAAGCTTAATTTTGAACTTTCTTGTTGTTCATTCTAGGCACATCATGGCAGTGGCTTTGTATAACAGGTGATACACCAGATTGTATTTGATTGCTCATGTTTCTCCTCCATGTTGTCATTGGCACAGGGGCAGGGCGATCTGAAGCCAACACCAATGATCCCAGATGTGGCCCCGAGGTGGTGTGGCAGTATCTTGGGCACGAGATTCCTCAGAACCAGCTTTAGTCTGTCATATAACTTTGTTGCCATCCCGGTGTGTACTGCATTCTTGAGTGCCGATATGTGTCTGAGAGAGCTCGAATAGCTTGCCTTTGTTGTTGTTGGTTGAGAGTTTCTGGGTATGCCTCCACCTCAGGAAAAATCAGGGAATGGCTTCCCTTTGTACAACTTGTTTCGCGCAGATGACATCATTGATTTCTCTATTCTTTTTGTGAGGTGTCCTTGATGAGTGACTTGAGCCCATGGAGGCAGCTGACATTATGGATAGAGACTAGTACCAGGTTGGAGTGAGTGTCTATGTCTTGGACATTCTTCTTTCTCATTGACACACCTTTCTCCTGATCCTGAAGTGTGCCGTTGATGATTTCGGAGAGATAGTCAATGTCTTTGGCGTATGGCATATTGGATGAGCATGGAGCCCCAGGTGTCTTTCTGCTTCCTCTTTTCCCATTGCAATTATTGCCCTCTTGCTTTATCAGACATTGTGGGTTTGAAACAAATAAGTATTTAGAAGATTTGATTCCATCCTGAGGCAGTTCCTCTGGTTTTGTTATGGGGTTGACCTTGCCTCCGGCGCTTGGTAGGAAGAAGGATGACCGCACTTGGATCACCATGTATTAAACATTCATAGAATTTCACCCATCCCTCCAAAACACGTTTCTCAGGGTATGTCTGAGGGTTGTTCTTGATTCCTACTGCTATTACTGAGATCCATTTTGGTTTTGGACCATCTGCAGTTTCATCCAACTTGCCTTGGTCGTCCTATTGTGCTTTAAAGGCATCATCAAATTCTGCTTGACTGTCATTCGACTCATCGCATGTGGTATTGGCAGCCTTGGTGATCTTCTCAGCTGTGCGGACTGGGGCGTTTGTTGAATAGCATTTTTTTCACAAGGAGGAAGATTTCTACGGCTTTGTTGGTTTGGAGGTGGCCTTGTCTGTGTTTACTTCTTTGTGGGCAGACGCTTGCTGGCCAGCCTGTGCATTATCCAATGATGATTCAGTCACAGTGTTGTTTGTCTGTGTTGTCTTGTTGGAGGAGATGGACTTCTTTGCTTCCTTTTCCTGCTGGGAGTTAGGTTTGCTGATGGTGGATAAGTTCATACCAGTACCAGTGTTTACACTGTGAGACACGACGGTTCTTTCTCAGTGTCAGGGGAGGTTGACCGCTCTGCTTCTTTATCCCAACGGGAGTTGTTGGGATAGGGTTCGCCCATAAGATCCTCCTCTAGCCCCCCCATGGAATACAGGATTCCTCTATTTTTTTTCGAAATATTGCCAGCGATTGCTGCTTCAATCTCCCGTCCGCATTGCCAAAAGAGACGGGAGCAGCCGTAATGATGTCATTCATTATATGGACACCGGCGTCATCTCCATTTGCCTGTTGTGGACATGGTAGGTTTTATACCTAACTCGTGGACTTGACACAGTGCTTTACATAGGGGATTCAGACAGAGCCCTTTTTTCTTTCCTACCAAAAACGGGCTGATCGATGAATTATGACTGATGACGTGGGACTTGCGTTGCTCCGGACAACACAACAAAAAGAGTGAATGGCGCTGGAGCTGAAACAACGGGAAGACACTCAACGACCAAATAGCCGGTTTTCCAGGCTTTTTTATGGCATAAATACCATCCTCCAGGAGATATTGGTCCCCTCTGCTGTAGAGACAACAGTGTCAGTGGCAGTGTTAGTGACAGTGGCAGTGGCAGTGGTAGTGGTAGTGGTAGTGGTAGTGCCCGTTGCCCGTTGCCCGTTGCCCGTTGCCCGTTGCCCGTTGCCCGTTGCCCGTTGCCTGTTGCCCATTGCCCGTTGCCCATTCCTTTTTGGTGTGCTAGGAATGATAGTCGGGTTTGCGTCACTTCAGGTAAACCCAACTATAACAGCCAGTTTGTTCTGATGAAGCTTTCAGGTGTGTCCCATCCTTCAGGGTCTTCAAATTTCCTTCTTGCGTCCAGTGATGACGCCATCATAAATCCTAAGGGTTGCTTCCATTGTAGATTGCAGTTTTAGAGAGTATCCGCGCTTGGCCAAACGACAAGCCATACAACAAGGCCCTTCATCATCTATATGGGATGAAGGGGGGTAATGTGGTTTCTTTTGAAGAGGCATATCTGAGTTGACTGCCTCTTCTTCAGGTGGTAAGTTTATTAGAAATAAAGCTTCCTGGTACACAAAGAAACACGATGATGGATGCATGGAATTCTACTAACTACTAAGGACACAAGTCTCAGGCGCAGGCTATTAAATACATGGAGCAATCATACAAGGTCCGCATATCATACTCTAGGTACCCTCAGCGTACACGGCGCAGCATGCAGAAACAAGCTTGATTGTAGTACCTATAGTCATGGTCCGGTTAGTTTCCTTTACCTTTGCAGCTTGTTGTCTGACTTTTCCCACCACCCTGATGACATTATTATACATTGACGTTGGAATGAATGGTAATAAAACAAGGACTAACTAAAGGAAATTTAGCCAATAACGGATTACATGCACTTTGGAATATCTCAATATACATTTCCAAACATTAAATATATCTTGTCATAGAACTCATGATCAGAAGGTGTTGAAAATAATCATCAAGTCCGTGGACAACGACATGCGTAAGTATTGCACATCTACATACACATAGAAACAAGACCAAGTATGTCTGTCTTTTGTCTTCCTCTTACACTAACACTAGAGTGCTAGGCGGAGCATGTATAATTGCTCCGCATTTACAATAGACCACGTCTCTTGAGGATTGTTCCAAGATTAATTGCTTGGCGTTAGTCAGAAATATTGAGAACGATTACGCATGGGAGTTTCTTCATTGAATGTGGGACTCTCCACCCAAGTGATACAACTCACAATGTGTGTGCTGTGTGGGTACTATATCCCCATCCACGACAAGCCCAGCCACCAACAAATGATGATGTTGGACACGGCCCACCGTTTGTATTTGTAGTTCACACCAACACCAAGAATGCATAGTTAGCAACAAAGACTAATGTGCCGTCTGGAGAGATTGCACTAGAGAGTGCCATGCCATCAGAATTTTTCAATGGAAGATCAATTCAATTCTTGGAAAGCTTCAATGCCCATCCATTTGTGTGGCGTCAAGTCATTGTTAAAGTTTTATCCATAAAAAGAGAGGCAAGATTATAGAATTTTGTGGCACTGCAGGAGTGGCCACTATTGCCAAATAAAGTGTGGCGCCATCATATAGTACAGGATCATACAAATGCAAGCACCTATATTCCCTGGTGCACAGGACACATGCCAACTGTCCTCCAGGACGATGGTGTCTTGTTGATGGGGTGTTGGAGATGAGCTGGTGGTGAATCCCTCGTCTTATCAAGCAGCAAGGCAGCAATCCCTATCCACTTTGTGTCGTCCTAGTCACAAGCATTTTTCCCATTCACCAAGGCAAGATTTTAGCAACCGTCCCTGCAGGAAGAGGACTGAGTTGGATTGGGTCTCTGAACCCTGTAACATCTGTAACAAAGCATGAACAAGAAAGACAGATTTGGGTGTGGCCGAGTCATGGATTGACTATTGGGTCCCGTGACTTCACGACCGCACATTCGTTTCTTTTGTATTCCAAAAGAGGGGTCGGCCAGACGCCACGGCCGCGCGGGAAACCAAAACCAAAAACCAACACCTCGTACGATACCAACAACCAACAACTACAAACTCACACATCTATTCAAAACAACATCGAAACCATGGCGGACCAAGACAACAAAGGCGTCGAAAGCGCGACCGCAGCACTAGCAGAGGTCCGATTGGACGAGAAGGGCGAGCCGTTGTCCAAAAATGCCCTGAAAAAGTTGCTGAAGAAAGAGGCTGCAGATAAGAAGAAAGCCGAGAAGGCGGCTGCGAGGGTGAGCTGAGATCTGCTGAGATTATGATTTGCGCTTTGATGTGTCATTCTTTTAGGTTGCGATCGATCCCTTGCTTAACATCATCTCTATCCTTTCCCTTCATTGGTAACTCCGATTGACAGGCCGCCGAGGACGCCAAAAAGCCCAAGAAAAAGACGGCAGCCGATGACGAAGATCTGGATCCATCACAGTACAAGGCCAACCGCGAGCAGCAAATTAAGCAACTTGAAGCCTCCGGTGGCAACCCCTACCCACACAAATTCCATGTCAGCCATCGCCTTCCCGACTTTGTGACGGAGTTCGACGCCACCACGGAAAAGGGCACTAGGATCGAGGGCAAGATCGTCTCAGTCGCTGGCCGCATCCACTCCGTTCGCGGGCAGGGCAAGCTCATGTTCTACGATATTCGTGGGGACGGCGCAAAGGTACAGCTCATGGCATCGCTCAAGGATTACGCCGCGGGTCCCGAGGCGTTTGACCAAATTAATCACACGGTCAAACGAGGAGATATCATCGGCGCACGCGGATACGCTGGCAAGTCCAAGTCGGGCGAGCTATCGGTTTTCCCTACTGAGCTCGTGCTCCTCAGTCCGTGCCTACACATGCTTCCTAAGGCAAGGGATGGTGGAGCTGGAGGCATGACCAACATGGAAACCCGCTACCGTCAACGCTACCTCGATCTGATTGTCAACTCAGATGTCCGTGAGGTCTTCGTGCGTCGATCCAAAGTTGTCAACTACATTCGCAAATACTTTAATGACCGACACTTTTTGGAGGTGGAAACACCCATGATGAACATGATCCCGGGAGGAGCCGTGGCTCGTCCATTTGTTACATTCCACAATGACCTCAACCTCGAAATGTTCATGCGTATTGCGCCGGAATTGTACCTCAAGATGCTTGTCGTTGGAGGACTCGATCGCGTTTACGAAATCGGAAGACAATTCCGTAATGAAGGCATTGACCTCACCCACAACCCTGAATTCACTACCTGCGAATCCTACGAGGCCTACGCTGACTGCGACGATCTGATGGACATGACCGAAGAGATGCTCAGTGGCATGGTCAAGGAAATCACGGGCAGTTACAAGATCAAATACCAACCCAAACCCAACGCGGAAGAGGTGGAGATTGATTTCACCCCACCATTCAAACGCATTCCCATGATGGAGGGCATTGAAGCGAAGATTGGTCAGAAGCTGCCTGAGCTGGATGATCCAGAGATTGATGCCAAGCTTGAAATAATCTTGGAAAAGTATGAGTTGGAGTGTCCTCCTCCGCATACGACGGCGCGGCTTTTGGATACGCTTGTGGGAGAGTTTTTGGAAGATAATATTATTCATCCTACATTTATTACGGAACATCCCCAGATTATGAGTCCGTTGGCCAAGTATCATAGGGAGAAGAAGGGATTGACCGAGAGATTTGAACTGTTTGTATGTGGAAGAGAGGTGAGTTCAATTATTGTAGCAAGCAGGAGCAAGCAGGACTTGTTTGTCCATGGCTTGTTTGTGTGCATGAAATGTTTTGCGGTGGCAATGGACTGTAGATGCTGGCACCAGTCCGAGAACACATACTGATTATGTGCTCAGTGGCGATGCTCTTCTTGACTAAATGTGAATTTCTGTGTCATCCTCCTTGAAAGAGTGGGGTTTGAGACTTATTTTACTCAGTGACTCACTCTGTTATTATTTGTTCCACATGTACTTTTACAGCTTGCAAATGCCTACACGGAGTTGAATAACCCAGTTGTCCAGTACCAACGCTTTCTTGAGCAAGCGATGCAAGGCAAGGAGGGTGATAATGAGGCAATGGTCATGGATGATGCCTTCATTACTGCATTAGAACATGGTCTTCCTCCCACTGCTGGTTGGGGTCTTGGAGTTGACCGTCTCACGATGTTTTTGACAAATAAAAATAACATCAAGGAGGTATTACTGTTTCCAGCGATGAAGCCAACTGATGAGCAACTGGCATTGGTGAACGCACACAAAAAAGCAAATGGTCTTACTGTGGGTGATGAGACAGGAGCTACTGGCCGCACTCATTAATTCGAATAGCTCGGCTTCAACTCTTGGTTTCAACTAGACAGCTTATGATAATTTAATTTGAACATAATTTTGTGGTAATTAATCGTTGTGCAAAAACATAAGTCTCATGAAGGAAATGTTTGATATTGTGGATTTCGAACGCTTGCTACTGCAATTCATGCTGTTTCATTAATCAGGGCAATCACCTCCTCAGTGCATGTTGTCATCCTTGTAGTCAAAGTGATCCACTTCCAAATCATCCCCAAGAAGATCATCTTCCCATCTTTGTATTATTAGAATAGTTGGACAACTCAAGTATCCAATCGTTCCAAAATTTGATCAATTTCAGCAACAAATCCGCTCTAAAATGCGATGGTCGCCGAAGAACGATTGCATCGACGGTGGGGACTGAAGTTCGGGCAAGTAAATGACTAGCGCTTTTTAAGATTGTCGTCAGTGCGCCACCGTACAATTGGAGTTGTGATGATGTTGTAACATCCCATGGACCAGAGCCATTGCTGAATCGGGCCAACTAGCAAACTGGAAACAGAAAAGTCACCGAAGGAAAGACAGGATACCGTACCACAAATAATTTGTATTCATTTACAATTTTGCGTTCTATCTCATCTATTCATATGCAAAAAAATCTTCATGCTGTAATTCTCAGTAATACCTCCTCCAATCATCAAATTTTCCATCATATCTTTCCGCACACAATCAATATTCATAATCTGCTGTCCGGACGCACTGTTTCTCTCTCTTCAAAAAGTTGGACTTCTCTGCTTGGTCCCATTGCAATTAAAATCTTCCAACGTCCATGTCTTCCGGCTTCATTCCAAAATCTCTAAGGGGGGAGAAGGGGCCACGATAAGATCTCTTGCAACTTGGCAAGTTTGGCATGCAGCTGCGTGTTCTCATTCTCATTTTGGATTGTGTTGCAGTTGTTGGCAAGCTTGGTCTTGAGTTGAGCATTCTCATTTTGAATCGTCTCGTAATTGGCAAGTTTGGCACGCATCATGGCATTCTCATTCTGCATCATTTCGTAGTTGGCCAGCTTGGCACGGAGTTCAATGTTCTCATTAGACAATACCGACACTTGATATTGTGCCCCCTCTGCCTCGTTTGATAGATGGTTCATGATTTGCTGCTGGGCCTCCCGTTCTGTCGCCTGTTCTGCCACCTGTTTCGATAGTTGGTTCATGATTTGCTGATGAGCTTGCTCCTCATGTTCTGCCGCTTCCGAAAGACAATTCACAAGAGAAGGAGAGGGAGGAGGATTCAATCGATGACTACCAAGACTGCTCTCCTGACTCCTGATTTCTTGACTGCGTATGGTAGATGCATTCTCAAAATCAAATTCTGCACTGCGCCCAGACGAGCGAGGTGTCTTTTGTTCAAAGTGAAAGCCAGCAGGCCCACGACCAGACGAGCGGGGTGTCTTCATATCATGATACCGTGGGCTGGCAACAGAACATGAAATGAAGTGTGGTTTGCTGTCAAAGTTATGGTTGGAATAATCAAGAGTTTCAATAGAACGAGCTGTTGCAGGCCTGGATAATTGGCGGGATCGTGGAGTAGAACGGCTTTCAAAGTGATGCTGTCTGCGTGGAGCAGATATTTCATCGCGTGTATCAAAATTGGCACTAGCAAATTGGTCTGTAGGGCCACGAGAGGATGATCTTCTTGATTGGGACGAGGATCGTTCCTCCCTTTGTGATCTAGAGGAAGATCGTTCCTCCCTGCGAGATCGAGAGGAGGATCTTGGAGATTTTTTACTCCTTCGAACTTCAATGGTGGAAGAAACTAATGAATCTTCAAGCCCCTCTTTATCAATCCCTCGAGGCACAGTCAACATCAACCTGTTACCATTGTTATATGAACCACCACTAGCACTATTCATCCTCTGCTTATTCTTCGTTCTCATCAGCACACCCTCCATCACAGCCAATACCTCCCCCCACTCCTCAAAGCCACCCTCCCTACACAAGTCCAATGGACTCATTCCATCCACATTCAGCGCCGTCACCCCATCAGCATACACATCTACCAATAGCTCCGCAATCCCTTTCTCGCTTGGTCCAAATTGCGCGATATAATGCATAGGGATCATACCTTGCGGATCGGCCTCTCGCACCGCCAGCGGAAAACACTCGACAAGTTGCTTAATAACATCTTTCGACGCACGATTGCCACATCTATTGAATCAAATGAGATATTGGATATGGTTGGAATATTACAAAACAAGATAAAAGACGATGATTTCTGGAATATAAAAGAAGCGGACAAAAAGAACTTACGCGTAATGCAAAGCGTGCATCCCGGATTCATCCTTAAGCGACGCCGCCTCAGGATAGGCCTTGAGCAAATCACTAAAAAAACCAGATGGAGGACGACGGGCGCATGCCGAGTGAAGAGGGAGGAAACGCCATAGTATATTGTCCGTGACGGATACGTCATCATTGTCCTCGCCATCATCGTCTCTCGGCTCGGGATCTCGTCGGACCACCCACGTTTGGGCCTCGATGGGATCGACCCGACAGGCGACGGATGCCGCATCAAAATCGGACTTGCCGATGGCGTCGTAGAGGTCGGTTACGTTGATGTCAAAGTCGACTTCGAGCATGGTTTGTTATTTGATTATTTAGCGTGTTTGCTTCTTTATCCACGTCGAAGCTCACACAATGCCCACTACCAACGCTCAACACTCAGCCTTTGGTTTTCGTGGTTGTTATTATAACCAGATTATCAAGTATGTGGTGTTTTTGTCTCGGGAGGAAGTTGAATTGCCGAGCGAGAGGGCCGCCCACCGCCAAACGTCTTTTTTGAGACATAACTTTGTTGTCCCGAGAAAATTGGCTGTAATTCCAGGTAATTCCATCAGTTTAGCTCAAATTGGCGATTTACTCCCTCCTTTTCAACATAGCTCCCTCTCATGAATCTTTGGAATCTATCTTCCGGCATAAAAAATCGAATACAAAGCAATATAGATTCCTTACCTATTCCAACGTGGATTGCAATTGCATTTTTTACTTCCAAAGTTCACGTGTCGCAGCCTCTCCAAGTTCAAGTCCCGAATTCTTCATCCCACGACCAACATAGCAATCAATGATGCTGTAGATTTTGTACTAATTCCAATGTAGGATTTGTAATTTCATTTTTCTTATCCCTTGGGTGTCAATCCCAACATTTTCATCCACGAGCGACTGATTCCAAATCAATGATGCTGTGCACATCATACTAATTCCTAAGGTAGATGTGTAATTTCATTGCATTCTCAACTGGAATTCTCATCTACCAACCAATACCAACGACCACAAATAAATTTGATGCAAGTTCGTGTTCTCAAGCTTCGTTATCAAAGGATACCTGCATTCAGTATCTATGGTAGGATCAGTATACAAAACCATCGAGTTGTCACGACACGACAACGATGACTAGACCCACGACGGCAGAGACCTTGTTAGATCCAAGGCAGAGACGATATGTTCCATTACGAAGCTTGATCTGCCACACGACTGGCGCGCCACAAAATGCCTCCTGCTATGCAGCCTCCTGCCGCGCCAAGAAAACCATCTGCCTGTATTTGAACTGTAAACCGTCCTGGTACTAACCCTACGAATTCCTACGGAACCCTATTTATCAACCACCACATAATCCAAAGCAAGCGCTACCAAAACGGTCCGCCTTCTTGCTTCGGCCGAAATCGCCACGCGAGGCCGGCACAAATTCAAAACCAAACCGCCGTTTAGAGCGCAGATTTCGTCGTAATTGTGCGCTTAGCGCACATACTCCGCACATTAATTTTTCTTTGTTAATTTTACTAGCTTTAGCAGGATGGCGCGCCTGCCGGCGGATCTAGTTTACTAGACAAAGCTATCTAGTATCTAGTGGCCATCAAATCTTGCTAGTTGTGCGCGTGCGCACATGTGCGCTCTAAACAGTACCACCAAGAGAAGCCACATCCACCGTCGCATCTTCGCAACATACCGCCATAAAATCAAACTATCATCAATTGATAATCATCATTGCTTCCTGACTTCCATAGGCCCATTGGCCGTTATTCCTACTGCGCTCAAGACATTCAAAATCTTCCCTAATAAGAGCTATCATTATTTATATCGCCCTGGAATTCAATGTGTAATTGGCAATTAATCCTTCAACTATCCCTACCCATCAGTTCACACTGCAAATATAAAGCCTGGCCGAATTTTATCTGGGGTTCATTATTGAATAATTGAAGAAGAAGAAGCAGTTGAGTCTCTATTTGAATAGAAGAAGAAGAATTATACATTATGATTTTGTCGTGGAATTTAGCCGCGGTATCAATTTTGTCATTGGCATCAAATGCCGAAGGTCTTGTTTTACCTTCGCCATTAGCATCGACCCATAATGTCATTCGTTTATCCGATAGCCGTCATGGCCGTCGTCATTCCGTCAATGCCCCCGCGGCAGTGGCACAACCTAGCGGCGTCCTCACCAAGCAACGCTCCGGAGGCGTCTGCCTCAACGGTCCATTGAACGTCATGTCCATGGACACGACTGAAAGCGAAAGTGGCTCCCTAACCCCTGATCCGATCGACACGGCACTCGTGGATGCCAACTCGCCCGACGTCATTGACTGGGTCGATGCTGCCGAGGTCGCGGCTCATGTCGAGGGGACAGCCGCTCCGTTGCACGAGGACACTCCGGCAGATATGGCGATGAAACATCCGATTATCTGGGAGCCCAAGGAACTTGAGATTGAGGAGGAGGTCATGGTGATTAGGTCGCCGGAGCAGAAGCCGAAGGAAGAGCCGCCAACGCTGGCGGCGGACCCTCAAGCGCAAGGCATGCAAGAAGAAGCTGTGGTGGACCATACTGATATTGAGTATGTGACTGTGACTGCGGACCATCCGTCCATTTCCAAAATTATCAAGTTTAGTCTTCCTGCTATTGGAGTGTGGCTGTGCTCCCCTGTCCTGTCCATGATTGATACTGCCTCAGTTGGTCTCCTCGCCGGTACGGCGCAGCAGGCTGCTCTCAATCCAGCTGTCAGCGTGACCGATTATGGTGCACTCTTGGTCGCATTCATGTACACGGCCACCACCAATCTGATCGCCGGCGCGGTCGAAAAAGACTCTGCCGACACGAGCGTCACAGGACAGCCACGCACGGCCAAGACACTCGTCACCGCCCTCCGCCTCGCTCTCCTCGTGGGAATCACCTTTGGCTCCATCCTCGGCACCGGCGCACCCATCCTCCTCAAAGCCCTCATTGGCAACTCCACCCTCGACCCTGTAGTATTCCAATCGGCATTGAGGTATGTCCAAATACGCTCCCTTGGCATGCCCGCGGCAGTGGTCATTGGTACTGCACAGAGTGCCTGTTTGGGGATGAAGGATGTGAAGAGTCCGCTGTATGTGCTCGCGGCTGCTGCGGGGATTAATTTGATTGCGGATATATTATTAGTGCCCAGTGCCAGTCCGTGGTTTGGAGGTGCAGCTGGTGCGGCGTGGGCTACGGTGTTTAGTCAGTATGGAGCGTTGATAATGTTTTTGCGGTGGTTGACTGTCAAGAGCAAGAAGGATGAGACTGGAGAGACGATCAATCCCATGGACATGATCAAGGATACGACGAAGGAGGCTGGGAAGAGTGTCAAAATCACATTTGGCAATGCCGTTGAGAAGGGGACGACAATTCGCAAGAATTTGTTCTCTTCCAAGAAACAGCCCAAGGTCACCCCCGAAAAGGAACATAATGATGCACTCGCAAAAGGTTTCCTCTCCCACTCCCACAAAGCCATCTCAATACTCAATCCGTTCCGCCTTTCCAGGGCCAAATCAACCATTCAAAAGTTCCTTCCGTTTGTTGTACCCGTCACCACTACCTCCATTGGTAGGGTTTCGGGCTTTCTTACCATGAGTCACGTTGCCTCCTCGGCATTTGGTACGTTGGACATGGCCGCACATCAAATTGCCATTTCCATCTTTTGCTGTCTGGCCCCCGTGGTGGACGCACTCAATCAAGTGGCACAATCCTTTGTACCGGGTATTTTTGCGCGGCCAAAGTCTCGTGAACGAGCATTGGCATTGCGCAAAACTTCCATCAACTTTGCCAAAGTGGGTGCACTCTTTGGTGCCTCCATTGCAGCACTGGTTACCATGGGCATTCCAGTATTGAGCAAAGGCTTCACCACCGACCCTGCGGTACTATCCCGTATTAAGAATGCCATTCCAGGAATTGCTATATTTTTAGGATTTGATGGACTCATGTGCATCGGTGAGGGTACATTGCTTGGACAAAATGACCTTAAGTTCTTGAGAAATATGTACGCCTCCTTCTTCTTCCTTGTTCCTGCATTCATGTTCCGACTGAAGCGGAGGGCGTTGAGTGGTATTGAGGTGGGGATTGGTACCATGTGGTTAACGTTTAGTGCGTATGAAGTGGTGAGAACTATTTTGTGGTTGACAAGAATGGTCTTTTTGCAGCGCAAGATGGAAAGAGAGGTGGAGCAGATGGAAGCGGAGGCTGCTGCCGTGTCGGCTGTTTAGGTACCTCTGTGGGGTTGGATTGCGATATGGTGTGAATCTGGTACATTTGAGAATGGAAATGGGGAAATGAATTGTCCAGTAGCAAAATATAAGGGATAAACTGTAATTGTACTATTACTTAAATGCCTCTTTTGTTGGCTCTCAAGTACGATGGTGAAAACACTACTCACATTTATGTGTCAAAACCTCGTCCTTACTAGCTCCACACGATACTAAAGGTACATTATTCTCAGACAAGAATACACCTATAAATGCTAGAAAAAGTGGTGTGGACTTAATTT
>JAZGVS010000477.1:0-14373 GCA_037356235.1 Bacterosira constricta
TCCCAGTATTTACACCCCGGTCAAATAATGATAATATAGAACCCACACATTATACTCTCCAGTTTGGATTTACCTCCTCCAGCTTGCTCCCCCTGGTAGGGGCGGGATGCGGGATAGGCTAGCACAAATCACAAATGTTGTCCCCGGGGATCGTTGATTTCTGAGTCTAGCTTGGCTAAGCTTAGCTTGGATAACCAATGGCAACCCCTGCACAACACCACCCCACATGCATTACCAACACCCAGTGATCACAAGCCCAGAAGAGGACCCCAGACCCAACAACAATCACCAAAGAACGACATCATTCACACCTACTTATTCACATCAACACCCACCCACCCATGCACCAGCACCACCATATCTTCTGTCACAGCATCTCATCCAGCTCTCTGGTACAATATCGGGACCCACCAACACCATAAATAGAGCAGAAAGAGGGGGATAATAGACCATGCGGAGCACCGTTCCCGCCATGATATCGATCACGATGGTAGGAAACACACGTGAAGCAGGAGCATAAGCCAAGGCCAAGGCAATGATGACCCCCAATGCAGCAACCAAAGAAGAAGTAAAGTTAAAGGAAGTCAACACCACTCTGGTGATCACTCATCAAAAAGACACAAGAAAGAAAAATATATACTCTATCATGAGTATAAAATCAGCGGCGAGTCATCACATATGTATTATCATCCTCATCTCAATCATCAAGGAGCACCCGTTGAAGGCATCATTAAAAAAAGGAACACCACAAAGAAAAGAAGAAGAAAAAATGCAAAAAGAAGAGGGATAGAAAATACTAGTTGAAGAAAAGGAGCCGTCGTTGCAAGAGTCGTAGTCAACCCCCATCCAATTCTTCAGGAAACCAATGATAAATATCTCAAAAACCACAAGCTAATAGAGAGCTTTACAGTGGACAGGTCAGGAGACTCACAATGTGGTTCACTTTGTGAGGGGGAACATTTAAAAATTCAACTCTAAAATAGCAAGCTGACATCCCCATGGTAGATAGTGGCATGGGCACTCTTGCCATGCTTGTTTTTTTACTGTATCAAACAACCCCTCTATTGATTTAATGCCAGCCCATATTGGATTTTATGACCCAACAAGATGTGGCTTCACATGTATGTTTTTGTGTGCCTCCTCATTGGGTCCACTGTCACAGACTATAACAGCATCTGTATCAATTTGAACACCAATGTGCTACTTTTGATGAAGCACATAGTAACTCCAACCACTTCACCCCCTTTATGACCTAGGTCTTGTGCAGGAATTCGATTTACCCATCCACCCAGCAAGAGTTTCCACCCAGCAACCTAACTACTCCTCCCTCTCTGTCTCATGACTACCCCTCTAGCAGTTACTGCATGTGTAGCTGGAGCTACTCTCAAACCCGCTACATACCCCTGCTTGAATACTGCCCTCTAACCCAACAACCCTGATGATCCCACATCCAATTATCAATGTATATAGTACCCCCCTGCGGGATGTGGTACAGGTTCATATCTCACCCCACCCATACATTATATAATTCAACATTTGAGGAGGAGATCAATTTCCAATAGTACGAGGAACACTCCCCCTCCACCCCACAGCCAGGCTCGAATTTACAATCATGGACAGCTGTCTCAGTGTCTCCCACAATCACTGCTAGTACTCCTACTCATAGTACTCTAGCAGCATGTACACCTGTTGGTATATCAGGCTCAGGGCTCCTGAATCAGGAGCATGGGCATTAAGTTGATCACATGTATTGGAGATGTACTATTGGCATTTGCGGCATTAAGTTTAAATGCTTCTCAGTCAGCTTGGCTATCATTCTTTCACCTGGAAACCAAACACTATCAGTTAAACCCTTGACATAGGTTTGATAATTTTGAGATAACTTCTCTTCCAATAACACAACATCTACACCACGAACGGTGGTTGTTGAAAATTTATTCTTTTTTTCTCTGTAGCAACGAAGCTTGTATGTGGCAAACTTTAGAAGACTGATTTATTGGGACGACTGGTACAATTTGGAGTGTCTAACTGGAATAATACAATAAGTGAGGGATATTTGGAGATCCAGTCCCACCCACACCCAGTTAAGGACAATGGAGCAGCTTTCAACCTAGTTTAGTTGCAGGTTGTCAAGGAGCTAAATAAATGTACAGGAAGGCATGTACTTCTTGAAGAGCTGGCCAGGTATTTGAGCCCTTGATCATTGATTACACTCATACAAATTGTGTGAACCAAACTGGTTCTTGTACCTTTTATGTCACATCAGCAACGGGAAACATGATGACGATGGTATATGGCGTCTATGTCTCTAACGCATTTGGAGAGGTCCCTACACCAAAGCAATGACTCCACATCCGACCAGATAAAGCATTTCACAAAAGGTGGGTTCATCATAAAAATCACCCCCGAATCCTTGCGCCCATGTCATTTCAATCCAAACCCTCAATTCAATACAATCCTTCAATAATGTTGCCTACTACAACCACTAGTCCGTGCACCTTGCCTTTATTCTGGCACCACCATTGAAGGTGAACATGGGCTATTCAAAAGCCAGGTAGATGACTTTGCAGTTACAGTCCTGAATTAGAAAACATCGAACAATCCTTTTGACACGATTGTCGAGGCTCTGGCGTATCCTTTAAAACACATGGACCTGGGACCCTGGACCTGGTGGATATGTTCTATGGGACGAATATACAATATACTGGTACTGGGGATTATGTTAAGATTTATTGCCACACCTACATTGGACAGAATATGACCAAACCTCTCAACAACTACTAGATGACTGTCAAAGACATGCCACAGAAACTTCTACCCTCCCAAACACAATTTATCCGGAGTTTTATTAGGACAAAAGGGGACCAAAGAATCCTAAGGCTCGGCAGCTCAAAGAAGATGTATTTTGGATATCGCGATGGGATTGGCAAATTAATTTATGCTATGACAATGTGCCGGCCCGGCCTCTCATATTCTGTTGTCAGAGATACCCCCACAATCAACGCTACCATGGCGTTGACAGGAGACTCCGGGTATGGTCGCATATTTGCGACCACTTTTGCACTAGCTCCGCGGTAAGCGGAATAACTTCGCTGCATCTCGGAGTCACCCCAACATATTTTTATTTTAAAAATTACTTTTTTTCTTGGCTATCTTCAATGGCACAGGGATTAGGCATCAGTTGGCCTCACATGAGGTTGAGCGTACGATTCCCCAAGTATCATTGAAATTGCATCCAACCATCACCCGCCCCACTGGTTAATCAACTAGTCGCGGGTTCGACTCTCGTTTTCGATTTGCGATCATTTTTTCTAGCTTCGTGCTAGCTTTACGAGCGACCAGCATCATTTGGATGGACCGACTTACCAGTAGTCCTGTTAAGCATCTTCGCAAATATTTCTACCTTGCCCGTTCTGATGGACTCAACTTCTGACAATAGACTCCCATCGAATCACTCTCATAGGGTGACCCACCATCAATAAATATCAATACCCATGACCTCATACTTGATGGCTCTCCAATCCATGATCCGTTAGATCTCCATGCATATGTGGATGTTGAATGGGTAACTCTGCCGTCTCGGCAGTACAGTCACATTCACACACAAGACTGAGCTACAATCAATGGTAGCAGTAGCAATGTCCTCTACATCAACACAATTCACAGGTGCAGCAGATTATTGTGGTAAAATGCTTTTCTACGTTTGCAGCATCGTGTGGGACCTTAGGATTCCCCAGCAGGCAGCTTCATTAGCGTATGAGGAGAATGGCCTTGCACCGACATGGCTAACTCACAAAAAAACTCCTCGCACAGGCTATATAGATATCTAACACCCCGTTTTGTGATTGGGTCGTGAGAGATATCGTCTAACTGGAATGCGTGGACACCTCTCTTAACATCAACATGGTGGACCACTTCACAAAACAAATTGGACCCCAACTCTTTAATCACCACATCTGCTACATCATGGGCTATGTTCTGCCACAATACTCATCATGCTTCAAACGGATGCATGGTATGCTCTATAAACAGACTTCCGAGAAGCTTTCTCCTCCACTTCCAACAACATCATAATTCCTCCCTAATGCAGCAGCAGCAGCTAGACTCGTCATTTCTCGATATGAGGTATTATGATTACTGGAATGTAATACAGTTCTTACAATTCAATCCGTCGCATTGAATTGTAGGGGGTGTTTACTGAGCCAGGTCGCCTATTGAAACTTCCTTCCGCCTACACACCTTATCCAGTACTACTGCATCACTTAGTAGATCTGGGTAGACAGGATGATACAATCTTCAATAAATGAGAGCTTGGGAATAACAAGATGCTATCGTACGGTACGATACCAAAAACATTTAAATTAGTTATTTAGATACTTTGGAAAAATGAGCAGGGAGAGCTGATGATATCATTGTTGTCATGTTAGCCTCTCTGCCACATTATTAATTGCACCATGGCGGCCACAAAGTACCCTTTTTCACTGAAGTAAGAACAAAACTGAAATCCGGAATCCCGGAAATACCCAGAAATGAGAAACCATGTTGGAATAAACCTCATGGCAATGAATAAAATTTCATGTGCGAAGCATGCACTCGAAGCATGATGTATATGATGTCAATCATGTAGAAACCTATTTGGCTGGCATATATCCCGTCTCTTGCGGCGCGCCACACGAAGCAACAGCCTCATCCCATGAGTTTAAGACACAGTACCACTGGTTATTGCAGCTTTCCAAGATAGCGCTAGACTTCATGTATGGTGGCAGAGGCCTCCACTTGCCACAGCTTGGACTGGAGCACCGAATCCACTCAACCTTTTGACCTGGATCCACTCTCGTGTTCTTGCCCGCCCTAGTCCGACTTAGCTTCTTTTCAGCTTCACTCATGGAGTTCAAGCTATTGACCCAATACTTAAAGTAAGGCCGAAGCTGTGAATGAATTGCGCAATGAGGCAAACACAACACGGTTTGGTTAGCAGGATCATACATTAGAAACACAGAACATAATATCATATGGAACAGATACATCTCGGGAACACTAATTCACCTTAGCATCGCGATGTGATACCCGACCTTGTTTATCAGGAGCGTCTCCCTTCATCCTCCATTCAGGGTTTAGTAATGCTTCTTCGCCACCACCATCCCATTCAATGTGCAGAGTGAAATTCTTCTTCACCTTCTCTTTTTTTGATTTAGGACCTACTTTGGAGTTGGATGGTTTGGGGCCATCATCGTCAATTACTATCACTTGAATCACCACACCTGTATACCAACCTTCGGGATATGGCGGATCAGGAGGGCACAATATTGCTACTTCATCACCAACCTATCGATAGTAATGATGAAAATGACACAAAAAGAATTTTGCCATGAGCATGGACCGGACAGAAAAAAAGAATCAGCAGTCCAACGAATAGACGGAATGCAAGAAAAAACTCACATGTGGCATCTGAGAATTTTCTCTCGGAGAATAACTGCCATCTTCCTCCTCGCTGGAATCATCATCCGTGCCCGCGGAGGACGCTCGTGCGTTCCCCGGTTCTGGCTTGTTTTCTCTCTTCTTCTTCGGGGGTGGTGATGCGCTATCTTTATCGTTCTTGCGTTTTTGTTTTTTCTTAGAGCTGGCATCGTTCTTGGAGGATGGCTTCTTAGATGATTTCTTCGCCACCTTTTCTCTGCCGGTGGAGGAAGAATTCTTCGCCGCGGCCGCCTTTGGCGCACCCTTAACTCCATTTGTTCGCGGCTTGGACGAGTCACCCATCTCGCCTAATGAGTGGGCGGAAGGGTCTAGCGATGCCGTTTTCTTCTTCTTGGTCTGGGCCATGATTGGAGTTAATGATATCGTCAGGAAAGATTGGATGACGGAGACCGAAATATGACTGCCAATCGACAACAATGCAACATCAACGAGGCAAGAATAGACGGAATATCAAACAAGAACCTAAACGTGCCGCTGAAATCGAACGATACCGGCGGGTCGATGGAAAAATTGCTAGGGCAGGCAAAGAGAGAGGGCTGTGCCAGGCTTCAAGATGATCGAAGGGCTAGGAATGGGCAACAGAAAGTCGTCGGAGGAGAGGTCAAAGTCAAAGTCGAAGCAACATCGATGTGTTCAAAGTTACCATTTCATTTTTGGGGATTTGGGTGTGTCGATGTCGGCGTGTCGGCTAGCTAGCTGTGTCCTGTGTCCTGTTGGCGCTCGGCGAGGCTCGCGGCGGCGCATTGAAAACTTATCGTTTTTCCTGATACTTTCATAGCGATATTCCCGCGTTTCGCAGGCTGTTCTTTTCTACTTATGTACAACTGTACCTACGTACCTCCCAGTAGTCATTAGAGATACACATCATATCTACCTACTTCTGTCTTAAATGATCTATCACATGAAGAAAATAGGGAGAGAGATGCCCGAGCATTGCCTTTATTGTACCATTATTGGAGAGGGGTGCAATCGGCCAATGCCATAGCCTACTCATATCATATTCAGCTCAGGTGTTGAATGATGCGATGAAGCTGTATTAATAGAATTAGTCCTTGAGAAAAAATTGATGGTCAGCTTTGTGTGGAAGACAGGCGAGAGGGAGCTAGTTGATGGCCATGGTAAAGACGTTCTCTTATCTTATGCAAGTTTTCAACATGCTGTACTGACTCAACTCTGGAGGGGTCAGCTCAGCATAAGTACAAAATCTTGGGCATATCAATTAATGATAATAATGGTTGGTGATAAATAATAAGGTAATAAATAACATTTCCTCTTTCCTCCTTCCAAAGTAATAACAGTTTTCTGTTAGATGTATATTTCTCACAAATAAAATGCAACCTATTGAGTATTAATTTACATGACCATAGGGTGATCTGTCCTTGATATGTCCCTCTCCGGTCTCTATTCTTAGATCACAGTGCTCTCTTCAAACTCAATATTCGTCATATGAAAATGTATTGCCCCGGCCCATATGCATGTATGGTCTCTGCTATCAGAGAAGCTCGCAGTGGTTAGCAGTAGCTGTCGCCTCTAATTTGTAATTTCAACGTCTCACTTCTTGCCTCGAAATCCAAAAATCTTTCTTCTTTTTTCATTAGGATCATCAAAATCTCTAGCCTCGGATCTTGCTTGAATGATATCCTTGAGGGCACAATTGTCACGAGACATGCGTTCATTTTCTCCTTTCAATCGCGCCAATCTCTTCACGAGCTGGCCGCCTTCTTCCTGCAGTTCAGCTATCATCATAGTTTGCTTCTTGAATTTGACCTTCAGACGATCATACTGCCCAGCAAGGGCATTGTCACGTTCTAGAATACGATCGGCATTATCTTCAACGCTAGCCTTACTGGCTTCCAAGAACGTGATTTTGTTTTCGAGGGCCGTCTTTTCCGTCAACAGGGTGTCAATCTTCAAGCGTATAGTTTCATAGTCTGCTTCAAAATCAGCTGCAATTTTGTCAAGCTTCATTCTGCCGCTCTCTTTTTCACTTATGGCTGCATCTCTCTCACTGGAAATTCTCCGGATTTTCGATGACAGAGCGACATTGGATTCCATCAAGTTAGTCCTTTCGTCATAAAGAATGTCTCGTTCACTAGTGACAGTCGACAGGAGATTTTGAAGCTCGCGAGATCGATTTTCTAGACATTCTCTTGCCCTTGAAAAGGTTTCGTTCTTCTCTTTCAGATCAAAATTTTCTAACGAAAGAGCGTCAACTAGTTGTTGAACCCGTGATGCAGACCCACGAAGTTGAGCTTTTGCCTGTTCTTGATGCTTGAGCTCTTTCTTTGTGACTTGGACCTGGCCAAATAACTCTTTGATTTTTGTATTAGCAGTATTCAGCTGATCCATCAGAAAAGATTTCTCTTTTTCTGACTGGACCAATTTATTTTCAGCTTTTCCGGAATATGCTTTCGCGTATTCTAACTGCTGATGGGTTCCACTCAGTTCATCTGAAAGATCGTCCATCTTATTACAATATTCGTCAAAATCTTTTGTCAACTGATGGCGTTCAGCTCGTAGTGTCTCGTTTTCTGCTTTGAGCTCATTGGTCTCCTGGATCAAACGTGTTGCTTTGTTTTGATTTGCGTCCTCTAGCTGCAGGCGTTCTACCGACAATTCGCATGAAAGATCATTTATCTTCTGCATGCAATTATTATAATCATTTGTCAGACGAAGTCTTTCAGTCGTCATCCTTTCGTTCTCTTCCCTTAACTCATCCGCCTTTCTTCTATCTTGAGTTGCATCTTCTAGCTTCCGACGCGCTTCATTCAACTCGCGAGAAAGATCGTGCGTCTTTTGACGGCAGGCGTTGAAATCCTCCGCCACATTATCTAGTTCAGCTCTTAATTTCTCATTGCCTTTCGTCAACCCAACGATTTCATTCTTAGCATCATCTTGCTGCTGGTGTGCTTCACTCAACTCATGTGAAAGATCANAACATACAAGTCTCCTCACTAACAATTTTCGTTTCGTGATGCTTTGCGTCCTCCAATTCAGAACTCATCTTATCATTGGCCTCTTTCAACGTAGCAATCTCCTCATCAACAAGTTTCACTTGGTGTTCCTTAGCATCATATAGCTGCCGATGTGCCTCGCTCAACTCCTCTGTCAATTGAAGGTTTTTCACATTCAACTTCGCATTCTCCTCTTTCAACATACAAGTCTCCTCACTAACAATTTTCGTTTCGTGATGCTTTGCGTCCTCCAGTTGTCTATGCACTTCACTCAATTCGTTTGAAAGATCATCTATCTTCTGACAGCGCTCATTGAAATCCTCTGACAACCGATTCTGTTCAATCCTCAATTTCTTGTTTTCATCGTTAACACGCTTCATCTCTAAGTCGTTTGACGATGATTGGTCAGCTCCGCTCTGCATTTCCTCAACTAATTCGTTCTTTTCGTTCAGCCACTTTACCTTCTCCTTGTCCAGGCTAAACATAGCATCATCGAGCTCATTTGACTTTGACTTCAACAAGACTTCAGCTTGAGATAGCTTTTCTTCATATTTCTCAATCTGCTGAATCAAGTTAGTCTTTTCTTCAGCGTATTCGCTACTAAAATCCACTAGCTCCCGCACTTGACAGTTGAGCTCCACATTCGCCTTCATGAGTTCCTCCATATCAGATGCGTGTGCACTAGTGATGTTAGTGCTAGCGAGAGACTCAGCCTCAAGATCCCTCAGCTTGATATCAGCATTGCGCTGGTCATGAAGAAGTTGCCTGTTCTCCATTCTTACCTGACTAAGAGAGTCTTGAGCTGTTTCGTACCTTTCCTTTGCTGTTGCTAATTCTAAATACAGCTCCTCAACTTCTCCTGCAGACTGTGCGTCCATGGCGCTTTTGAATGAGTCGATCTCTTCCTTCATTGAAATCATCTTGACCTTGGCATCTTTAGCCCCCAGGCGTAGTATCTCATTCTCAGATGCAAACGATTCAAGATCACCATGGGTACTTCTAAGTTGTTCCTTGGTTCTCATCAAATCATCGTCGAGCTCCTCGCATCTCTTGGTTGTGTCATTCTTCTCTTCCCATGCTAATCTGATCTTTTCGTCTTTTTGGTCTGACTTGGCAAAGAGCTCTTCGATCCAATCCTAAATGGTTATTACAGAGAGAGGGATGAGGTATACCCGAGTTGGGTTTGCAATGGAAACCATGCTCTACTTTCTCACTTACCAGAGCATCATTCTTTTGCGTTGTGAGATCATCAATCTGACTTTGAAGGCCTTCAATGAGGCTGTTCGCGTTTGCAAGCTTCAGTTCCATTTGTTCATTTTCGATCTGATAATATCCAATGTCTTGGCTCTCCGACCTCAGCTTCTCAGCATCAGGAGACCGCATCTCATCAATCAAAGAAATCCTGCGATCAGCATCTGGAGAGCGCGCCTCATTCATCCTAGACATTCTACGGTCAGAGTCAGGAGATCGTAGCTCGCTGATCGATGAATACCTTTTGTCCTTCTTGGCTTTTGATCCTTTTGGGTTTGGACCTGAAAGCTTTGCCTGCAGACTTTTCACCTGTTTTGACTTAAAGTCCAGTGCGGCGCGGAGAATGTTCCCGTCCAGGGGTTCATTCTCGTTTTTGTCACTAGAAATACCCATATGCAAGTCGTCTTTCGAGGCTGGTTGATTTGCTTCTGAAACCGATGGAAGATATTTAGCCTCCTCACTTCTCGAAAGGTTGCAATGCTCATCGGTGAAAGATTGTCCATGTTTGAATCTAGATTGGGATACCGCCTCGGTTTTTTTACTGAACACAAACTTTTTCAGATTGGCAAGCTCTCGTTCAGTTGCCAAAGCACTAGAGTTAATCATTTCCATATTTATGAGTCGGTCCTCCAGCTTCCGAATTTCCCACTTTGCCTTGGCGCTTTCGACTCGGAGTTTTGCAATTTGGTCCGAATCTTCAACCTCTTCATTTGCTACTGCATTCGTTTTCACCAGCTTGGCTCGGCTTGCAAACTGGAGTGTAGATCGTGTCTCCTCGACATATTTTCCGGAGGGAGAAATACAGCAAATAACTGCCATTCGTGCATTGCCAGAGAGCGATGGCTTCAAAATCCTCGTGAGTTTGCTGTCCCTGTAATTGATATGCCTTGCATAAATATAGATGTACAGCAAATGTAATGTTAGAAGGCATCATGTATCTAACTGTGATAATAAAGTTTGAGCCTTCCTTCACTCACCCTGGGGTTTTCTGTCCCAAACTCATCAGCACTTTAGAGAGAGTCAATAAACTGCATCAAACAGAGAAAACATACGGTGAGTATTGAAGATGCTCGAACTCAAGTTCAGGGAGAAAATACTCATGTTGCTCACCTTTGATTGATCATCCCACCTTCTTTTTTCTGCATCCCCGATGCACCAGTATGGCGCACGCTCTCCGACCCAGCAAGATCAACCAAGTTCAGCGCACTTGTCGTCTTTACCACCAAGTCGGAAGCCCTGGCATTTTCTTTATCATCATGATCATCATCACTTGAATTATAAACCGTTTTTCTTTCCACGATAATCTTCAGTATTGCATGGGATCGCGATGATCTGTCGTTCATTTTTGTTGCCCCAACAGACTTGTGCGCCTCTCCAATCTTAAATACCTCCATGAGCTGTTCGAGAGATTGAACTGCTACCTCCTTCAGGCCTTCTACTGAGATGGAGCCTCGTTTATCTTCTCTGATAATTAGCGAAGTAGAAGATTTGCGGCTGTTATCATTCAATAGATCGCGTAATTCTTCGTTGTAGATTTCAACGTATGATACACGGACAGTGCATTCTGAATTGGAATCATCGCTCCTTTCTTCCCTGATGGATTGAAAAACATCTTTGGCAGCCAACTGAATAATTCCAATACTGCTGTCGGGATTATCGCATCCTTGCATTGTAAAAGTTTTTCCCGAACTCGTTTGGCCATAGGTAAAGACGGTGCCATTAATCCCATCTTTCGTTACCGATTCTACCATGTCGCCAACAAGTTCGTGGTACACCTCACACGTATTAGCGCCCTCTCCAAACACCTTGTCATAAATATATTCCGACTCGCCCGCGCCCCTACGCGCATTCTGATCATTCCTACCGCCTGGGATTTCTGAGATGACATTCCGATCGGACGAGGCCCTCCATGCTCGCCCTGCACATTGATCCCCGTTCGGGGCAAGAGGCCGCACCCGGACTGCCACCTTGACGGCTTCTCCGCTGCCGCTGTTCGAAGATGGCTCACTGCTTGAGCTCACATTCATTGATTTGGACGAGGGTTTGTTGGTCCTTACCCTGGGGCCGTTACCATTGTTGGGCCGCGGCGTTTGCGGCGTAGGGCTGGAGGAGGGAGTTAGCGTGCGTAGGGCTCGTTCCATGGAAGAAAAGGAAGCATCTCGTTGACGCCTGGAGCCATTAGTCGGAGTTAAAACCCGCAGTGGTGATAACGGGGCCATTTTTGTCTAAATGTCACAATGTTGGATAGCAGATCGCCTACGGAATGTTGCGTTCTAATCGACTACAGGTAGATAAATCAAGAATTATATTGCCAATGAACTGCAATGAAAGCAGTTGGAGAGGCAAGACTCGAGAGGATGATCTCAAACAATGAACTTTCAACTTGGCAGGCGCGTGTATTGTACTGTACCGTTGTTTTTGGGAGGAACCTATTGTCCACTATTGTCGTTGTCCGTTGTCCTGTTGGGGTGGGGCTCCTCGATCTGACGGTCCTGTCGTCCTCTCCACTCTCCACTCTTGTCCTCCACTTTTCCCTGTCGCTCGGGCCAGAGCTGGGCGGCGGCATACCTCGGCAATCCTCGCCAACTATTTAATCTGTTGTCGGATCGATTTAAACATTCCAAAGTTTCCGTTTCAAAATTTCTCGTCTTTTCTAACTTAGCTGGCACCTTTCGCCTTTCTCGACGCAGATGATTAGTTAAATTTCTAGTCATTTGACTATATGCGGCCTATGAATGGCTGGTTGCCCCTTCTTGAGAAAAATCCAGATCTTTTATCTTTTGCCACCTTTGCCGCTTTCATTTTGCCTGTATCTGTATTGATGCTGATGCTGTGAGAGGCTGTGAGCTGCTGTGAGGTTGAGGTGTGCTTTCCGCTTTCGACCGCAGAGTAAAAATTGTTATGAACAAAATTCAAGGGCTGTTACTTTTACTTCAACCACCCGCTTGTAGAGGATCCTCCGTTGGTATCACTAAAATAACTTGGAGTGGTCGTTATCCAACAGCAACTAATACACGCGATAAAGGCCATTGCTACCACTACTGCTCCAACAGTACATCATTTCATCCACACAATCGTACAGAGATGTCACAGAAAACAACTGAAAACGCATCCGGGGCCTCCGCCGCTACCGCTGCATCATCATCAGACGCACCAACTCTCCTTGAACGGATACGTGCACTGGATAAATCTGCAGAGCTATCAAAGCGATACACGGCGTTAGTTCTCTTTCATCCTACCCCATCAAAATTGAACGACGAGAGCAATATTGCTTCTGCAGATGATTCGACATCATATACGGTGGTTGGGCATGCGGAGACATCGTTCATCGATTCCACATTGATCCATTGTAAGAATGGGAGTGGTGAACCCATCTTTGTGAAGGATAGTCTGCCGAATAAACTCGGTGTTATGGCGGAGGTATTGTTTTGTATGGATGAGAATTTAGGCTGCAATAATGGCAAAGACTACACTCACACAAAGCTCTTCAAAAAGCGTACAGCATTATTCGATCAAGTCACAAACCATTTGATTTCCTCTGGAATTATTTCTCGCAAGCACTCGGATGTGTATCCAATCTCCCCATTATTTGTAAAGTCTTCCACTATTTGCAGCAATGGCGGATGTGAAGATCGCGAGAAAGAAGTGGTGCTTGCACATGTTAATCGTAACACTGCTCCATACCTTGGCATTGATAGTGTTGGTGTTCATTTGAACTGTTACGTTTGCAGACAAGATGAAGATGATGGTGACGATATCTCGTGTAGAAACAACAATAAACCAACAATAGACGGTGTGTGGCTAGCGAAACGTGCCCCAACAAAATCACACCATCCGAATTATTGGGATCCCACAGTTGCGGGAGGCCAGCCTGCTGAACTCTCTATAGCAGATAATATTGTAAAGGAAGCGTATGAGGAAGCTGGTGTACCAGCTGGGTGGATTGATGAATCTTCCAATGGATCCAATACAATCTTTTCAGACCATACACATGATCCTCTCACCATCACCACCGCCAAACTGGATGGTACCTGCCTAAAGCGCTCCCTCTACTACAGTTCTGATCTCCAAGTGCCACATGATTGGACTCCTACTCCTGTTGATGGAGAAGTATCAGAATTTAAGTTGTATTCAATGCAGGAGTTGGAGGATGAATTACGCTTTGGCAACAGTCTCAGACCAGCAATGAGGGCAGTTCTTTTGGATTTTATGTTAAGACATGATGCATTGAAGGGAGAGGAAAATATCCAGGAGTTGAGTGAGGCAATGCGCAGAGAACGCCTTCATTTATTGTAGCAGACTAGGAAAGCACAAATTCTCAACATTTTCACTTGATGTGGAATAGAATCATCCATTTGGATTTCCCTCTCGTATGGAGTAATATGCCTTTGATTGGTTGGTCTGCAGATATTATCTGGGTTTGGTCGAATCCTCATTTTTGTGTGAGAGTATTGCGCATACACCCTGGTGCACCGACTTCAGTGATGGTGCAAAATCTGCAAAAGACCACCTAGATACAATTCAAAGGATCTTGCTTAGGGTTTGGGAGACTTTTGATGATTTTCTCAGCTAGATAGTTCTTCGATCTGTCCTACACCAGACTAACAGTTTCTCCCACTACGAGCGGCTTAGACTTATGTATGTAAGGCTTGTTAAGTAATAATTATTGTATCGTACTGTATTTTCATGT
>JAZGVS010000478.1:0-12312 GCA_037356235.1 Bacterosira constricta
CCGAAGGTTAGCCCAGGGGTTAACCGATCAGGGCTCTTAGTTTTAGAGTGGCCTATCGTAGATATCGGCTGCGCAAACGATGGGATTCAGCGACGCCCCCTGGCGCGCCAAATTGGTGATATCATCGCCACAAGGGTTGAACCAGTCATGAATGAATATCAGGCCCTAATGAATTTCACAATATGGAACTGCTAGATAATATTATGTGTATGTAGTCGTGATTCGTGATACATGTGCGTCATCTTTCAATCATAGCATGTTGGGAGTGTTTGAATTAGTGAAGAATAGAAACGCCCTGCCTGTACCTAATTATCTACCTATCTACCATCGTGCTACCATACATACCTACGGGAGCCTACATACGGGAATGAGAAGCGAATAGAAAAGAAGGCGCTGAACGGGGCTCAACTTTTTGAGTCTTCTGTTTGGTTGGGGGTTGGCCGGGTTGGTTGTTGCAGTTGCAGTACATGGACCACCAAAATCTCACTTCATTCAGCACCCCAAAGACCATTCTAAAAGTAAAAGCAAGAACAGAAGATGACAACGGGATCATTTCAACCCCCAAGACACCATTCTAGCGGCCGGCACTTTTGAATGATTGTGGGATTCTTGTTGAAAAAATGGGTAAATTTCTGAGCGAGCTGCATACTCTATGCGAACAATCCAAGTGGGCGGAGCTGTCTTTGATATTGAATGCCGTTATTGAGGCTGATGTTGCCGATGGTGATGATGCTACCCAAGTTGCCTCTGGCTCTGGAGATGGTGATAAATTATTGGGCGACAACATGGCCAGTAGAATAAGCGACACGAAAATCGTTCCTGAATTCGTCGTCGCTGCCTCGGAGGTTGGAGATCAACAACAACAGCAACAGCAGCAACAACACCATCTTGCCCATCACTCCAGCTGGAACGAAACATGCGCCACCACCGCTCCATCCTCCTCCCACAACGAACACCACATCTCGGACATTGGAAATTCAGATCACGACAACAACAATGCAATAATGGGAGCAAGCAACCACACCGCATCCACCGGCGCTCAATCCTTCGAAGATGATTTACGATGCAGTTATGAGGTGCTATCCAGTGAGCGGAGCGATAGAAGCGGTGGTGATAGTTTGAGACGGTTCAGGGGTTGGAGTGAGACGAGTGGTTCGCATAATCACGCATTGGATAATTCGAAAAGATGCAATCCATATTATCAATATCAAAATAATGCTTCCAATGTCAGTGTCAGCTCCTCCATTCACAATACTCATCCGTCTACACCAACATCAACACGACTATCACATGATGAACAACCGCTTGATCACCAATCTAACAATCATCCAGCTAACTCGACATCAATGTCACCCGAAAGAATAGCATTCTACAAACAACAACTAACAACCCGCGAAGGCCCCAACTCCTGGACCCCCCTCATGATATCCTCAGCACTAGCCCCACCCTCCATCATTCACCTACTACTAAAAGCAAATCCAAAAGCATGCAGTATTCCCGATCGCAGTGGGAGCTTACCCTTGCATTTCGTATGCTGTACGTGGCAGAGGCGATGTTCCGTGGAGATTGAGGGGAGGGATATTAACGTGCCTATTTTGGATGAGCTTGGTGATGGTAGACGGAGACATTGGAGTGGTGCGTTCAATCTCGCTCCCGATGATGATGCCAGTGGGAAGGAAAGGCAGAAGGATCTGTGTCAGATACTCTATATGCTAATGACTTGCCATCCTGACTCGTTGGCAACCACAAATCGATGGGGGCAGACTCCCTTACATTCGTTGTTTGAATCCAAACAAGTTCAACAGTTTGCAAAATCTGGAGATAAGAATGAGGGATTGTGTCTCATTGAAACTTTGTTGGGAATGTGGAACAATAATGACAGTGGTGATGGCAATCTCAAGATTAATGAAATGTTCAATTCACCATCCAACCCAAATGACAATACAGCGCCATCCACAGCACAACAACAACAACAACAAACACAATCAGCAAACCAAAATTTCAATTCAACATCAGCAACATCAAACGACAATACAACAACGCCACCCAAAGCACAACCACAAACACAATCAGCAATCCATCGCTCACTACGAGCACGCGATGCCAAGGGCCGTCTGCCATTGCACTGCGCCGCGGAATGTTTATGGATTTCAGAAAAAATGCTGAGGACTGTAGTGAAAGCGTTTCCGGCTGCGACCTATGTTCCAGTGTTACCTCCCAGGAATGGCCGAGGGAGTCGTGCCGGTAGTCGAGGCGGTAGTCGAGTCGGTGGGGAGTCGGTTGCTTCTTCGTATGAGTGGGATGTCAATCAAAATGCAGTGCTTCCCGAGGAGGTGAACATACGCAACAAAAATCCATTCACTAAAAAGAATGCAAGCACTGACGAAGGAACAGATGGACTATTTCCAAAAACGGGCTACCACAACAAAGATCTAGCAGTCCACCTACTCCATAAACGATTTGTATCCCCCCGTACCTCACCACTATATCCCACCAATGTATCACACGGTCAATATGGAGGACCCATGGACGAATGTGAATTATGGTCACGCAGTAGTGGGATAAGTCACCAGACGGATCCGAGTGTGTTTTTGAATGAGGATCACTGTGGGGCTATTGAGGCATTGTTGCAACCAATTGTGGAAGCGGCGGGCAGGATGGAGTGTTTGGAGGCACGGTTGGCGTGTGCTGCTACTGGTTCCAATGCTAATAACTCAAACAACAGCAATGCATTCTACTCCTCCCAACCCAGCTACTTTGTGGCAACACCAACAATATTGCCACTTCATATAGCAGCACTGCACGGAGTATCCCACACTATACTGGAGGGACTATGTCATGCTTTTCCGGAAGGAGTGTCCACACCCATGAACTCACCATTGCACATCGATCGAATCAATACTCTACCATTAGAACTGTTCGAGGAGGGACGTGCCGGACACGAAGTGAACACTGCTTCATCCGACTACACTTTCTCGGTATTGAGCATGGATTATTTTGCAAGGAGTGATTTATTATTTTCGTACTTTCCCGAAGCGGTGAGTACCAAGAAGGTGGTGTATTGCAAGGATACGGCACGGCTTGGTAGGTTTGAAATGGTGATTCGCGAGGAGGCCATCAAAGTTGGTGATTCACAAGGTTTTTTGTCCGATATGGCGGGTTCGGTTTGGTTGTTTTTATGTCGTAGTTATGAATTGCCTGGAAATGGCAAATCACGGAATAAGGCTGCTGCTGCACGATTGCCCAACTTTGGAGCGTCCATTGGTCGAATACTGAATGGCCTCGAACCACAGTCGGTCATGAGATTGAATTATGTACGAACAACGTCGATACCGGAGGGGGTACGCGTGCCCCCATTGGCGAATGGACGTACTATATTAGAAGAGGCGAAGGAGCGTGCACCCAATGGTTCCATGTCGAGCATGTTGGAAGAACACTTCTTTCATAGTTGTGTACTCTCGTTCTTAGAGGCGAGGGATGCATTGTCGTATTCGACCATGTGTCGTAGGGCATGGACGCGTGGGGTTCGATTGTTACAACGAATACAGGATGGAAATGGCAAGAGCAGGAAGAAAACAATGGAAACTCATGGCTCTTGGAAGTTGTACGAGGCATCTTGTGCATCGGAAACATCATCGCAATTGTTGCAACGGGCGGGGAAAATATCCCAGCCGTGGCAAAAGTTGGAGCTTCCATATGTTCCCAGTTGTACGCACACTGTTTTTATTATTTGTGATGTGGCCTATTGCAGTCCGGATGGCGAGGAGAGTGATTGCGAGGGCGGAGGGTTACTTGTTCTCAGTGAGGATGCAACCTCGAATGCGCAGGAACCTGATCTAGTGGTGGCATCGATTCCAACTAGGGCAAGCGTCAAAGAGGAGGCACTGCCATCTCAGGCCAAAGATGAAAGTCAAAAGCAACAGCCACCTCCTTCTACCACCCGTGTCCGCTTCTCCTTCAATCATTTACCAGGTCAAAGCTACACCATCTGGTACTATGGCAGCGAACGGCATACATTAACAGTCTCCAACCTGATCATACGGCAGCTCGTCTATTCTTGCGATTACAACGGTCATAATCCGTTACACGTGCTGTTATGTGAGGGTGATAATCCAAAGAATTTACGGGAGCAGCTTGATGCGCTCATTGCTGCCGGGTTTGGTTCCAATTGTCCAATACACTATGCATTGAAGGTGGGGGTGCTCGAACGAACGTTGCGTTGTCTCATTGAGGCCAATCCAAGCTCGCTTCTCGATATTGACGGTGAACGACGAACGCCGCTCCATGCTGCGTTTGACAGCTCGCGAATGCCATATCTGGGTATTGTCCAAACGTTGCTTACGAGTCCGGGTGTGAATGCTACTCATTTGAAGGATTCAAGGGGGAAGCTGCCAATACATATTGCCGCCGAGCATGGTGCCGGGGAGGCATTGCTTCGTGTGTTGGTAGATGCTTATGCTGATGGTTGCTATCGTCGCACGGGTAAGAGAAATTGAATCTTTTTGGTAGTAAAAAATTCTACATGTGTCTCTATTTTTCTCACGTTACACGAATCCGGTCTTTTGTATCGCAAGATGATGGAGATATTCCTCTCCACTTACTCGTGAAGAGTGGATCCGCCACGCAAGTTACGGTGGAACTTTTGATCCGTCCAATCATTCATAACCCAACCATTTGTGCATATCCAGGAAGATTGGGGGTGAACTTACCTTTGCACAGTAAGTCTAATGATATTTTCACTGAATTCATTACTTTCATTCAAATTACTCACTGGGGTTTACGTTATCCTATTCTACAGTTGCGGCCGAATATCGCTGCAAGTATAATATATTCGAGGGTCTCCTCTCCTCTTACAGCGAAGCAGCTCAAACTCAGCGTCAGCTTATGCAACAACCTGATGTCAAGGGTGAAAGGCGGCAGAAAAAGGATGACCGGTATGCTTTAGAGATATTCGAGGAAGGTAGGGGAGCCGAACAAATGGGTGCAAAAAGCCGCGGCCCTAGTAATGGATCTACTGAGATGGCACTTGAAGAAGCAGAGTAAGTGACGTTACTATACCAGTGTTAATCAGAGCTATTCTTGTAGTGCGATGCCCAGTTCTCACTCACCTCCGTTCTCCTTCCAATGCATTAGTTTCAATCTCCGATCAGATTTGATATTTGTACACAATCCGGCGGTTCCAAAATTGACACGCCCATATTTGACAACCTACTACAGGGATGAAAAAGAACGTATCGGGCGGTTGGTTGCTGTGATCAAAAGGGAAGCTATACTATGCAGCAAAAAGCTGAACCGCGGAGAAGACGCAGAGCTTACTGATATGGCAAAGTTGGCATGGTGCTGGATGTGTAGCGATGATCGCTACTCGGAAGTAATTTCAGATATTGTTCTAGCCCTCCCTATCGAGGCTGTCCGGTTCTTGGCATTGACCGAAAACCCAAAGTCAGAGCCCACCCAAAACACTCCTATCAAAGATTGCTCCGCTCCAAGGTGTGCCCTGATAATAAGATCTAGAGTAAGCTTTCTTGGTCGATATATTTTGGACCGTGGTAGTTCTCCTCTCCACACATCAGAATCATGTGTGGTGCTTCGTGCTATAGACATCGGTGCCATGGACTGTTATCTCTCCATTCAAACACTGCTAAGCGATTCTGACCCAGATATTGATGATTATTCTCACGGATGTGGCTCTGTGTACGCCATAACAGGCGACACTATTGGAGTTGATAGATTTGCACATTTTGCGAGAAAAATTGGGTTGGACCAGTCTGAGGCGATAGGGCAAATAGAAAAGCTATTGCTTGATTCAAACGATTCTCAAGACAATCTGAATCTGAAAGAGTACGGGGTGAAAAAGTCTGTATTCAGTAAATTCTGCAAACTGCATTCAATTGATGATAAAGGGTGTCGTACTGTTGTCATCAAGTTCATGAAGAGGAAGCAAAGCTTTGAGCTTGAAAAGCAGTGCCGTGGAATCATTTGTGAAAGTGGAAAGCCATCCCACGTGGTACCAATTCTCAATCAGTTCTCCTTCGAAGGTGACGGGAAAGGAAATAGCAATGATTTCACCAGGGAAATATTAGGGGAGGAACCTCCTTTAATGACAAACCTTACTGATTTCAGATTTGGCATTGTCATGTCTTGTGCAAATGGAGACCTTCGAGACATTTTCTATCAAGAAGGAATAAATTCAACAAATCTGCGACAAAGTGCAAGACAAGTTGGTGAAACACTTCAAGTGCTCCATGAGCAAGGTGTGTATAGTTCACTCACGAATTCTATGTTACGCATTAATCTGTATGGACTCATACACATTGTTTGTTATTTTCTTTCCACCCGTAGGCATTGCGCATATGAGCCTGCAGCTGAAGAATGTGTTACGTTTTGGGAAGCAAATGGTTCTATCAGATTTTGGAAGTGCGCTATTCCTCAAATCTATTAAAGGACTAAATGCCATTGGTGGTACCTCCACAAAGCTGCCGTCGTGTATCCTTCCACCTGGTGAGTAATGAGATTGATTGACATCTTTTTTGTGTTAATTCTGCATTCATTTATTCAAGCCTTTTCCTTCCATATTTTATTCTAGAAATGATTGAGAAGGTGGAGTTATCCAACCGAGATAGATTCGATCAGCTAATGAGGTATTGGAAGTACGTCCACACAGATGCCAATTACCTCTCGGCCCTCGCACCTCATGACAGAGATGTAATATCACAGCATGTGGAATCACGAAAATCGAAATTACCTACTCCAATCAAAACCGATGGGCAGAGTTGGAAGATAAATATCTCATCACTGCTTGAAACAATTAGGTTCGAGGATTTGCCTAGTGTCTTGGTGGAAAAATGCACCTCATTTGAACAGTTCTGTGTCATTTGGGAGAGAATGCGCGAAAATTACAATCTTTGGAATGTCATTCGTCCAAGAGTGGATGAGCAGAAACTCTCTGTGTACATGCTGAAAACTTTCGAGAATAGAAAGGACAGTCCTCCGCGCGACCACTCAACATTACCTTACAAATTGATAGCTCCCTCTGAAAAGGTAGATGTCTGGATCTTTGGCATCTTTATCTACGAGCTTTGCAGCGGTGGGAATCCATTCCACACAGGGTACCAAGGAGATTTGCGTGGCGTTGATAGCTATTCAAGGCTCTATGAGTGGGATAGATCTGCAGCAGAGAAGAGTGTCCGTGAGCATGTACAAGACCCTCTGGCTCAAGATTTGTTATGTCAGATACTAGTGCCAGTAGGAGAAAGGAGGCTCCCAAGTATATCTTTGGTTCTCAAACATCCTTTTTTCTCCCCTAAATCTGTGGAAGCAGAGCGATTTCTAGAGAAAGTGAGTCTGTGTCTTGCCTAACCAAGTGTCCTTCGCCATACTCTCCACCAGAAATATTCTTGCTAATGAATTATTTGTTCTTATTCTATGTCAAAGTACGAAGAAATGCAACTGCTTCGTGATAATGATACGGTTACTGTTCGCAAAGTCACGAAAGCAGTGTCATGCATGCTTGATGACTCGACAGAGAAGTATTGCAAGATAGCATTTGCAACGGACCAAATTGTATTTCCCTGCTGCTTGATGGTGTTGCCATACACCCTTAATTTTGATGAGTCCATCAACAGACCTGTTGCATCATCCAACCCCAGGCTCATGTCGAGTGCGGTGAAACTGGGGAAATGTCTTCTCGATATTTTAACAAAGCCACTGCACGTCTATCATTTTGGCTAATGATGAGTGTCAAAATGAGAGGGCGAAATGGCAATGAATTCAAGTCTCACATGCAAGAATGGTTAAGACGTGCTCGTTATGAACCATGTTCTTCTATTGCCAAGTTAATGGTCTCGGGCCTCGGTTGTGGAATGAACTACGCCATGATTTGTGAAGAGGTTCTAGCTTCCCATGGAAACATTAGCAAAGCAAAATCGTACATGCGTGACCCTATACGCGCTGCTCGGAAGGAGATCAAACAAAATTCTGAGGGGCTATCTGATTTGTATCGATCAGTCTCATACCTCTATCTGGTTGACGAAGCTACAATGGTCCCAAGTTGTACATCAAGGAAAAGTCTTGTTTCGGCATATCCAATCCACCTAGAGCCCAACCCCAAGCTCATTGTGAATGTTCTTCTACCCTTCATGAATGTAGTGGTAATGAAAACCTTGGCAAGAAACAAATTCGAAGGCCTGGCGAGTCTCTTGGGGTTGCCACCATCTTTCGGTGTCCCTGAAAGTTGGAGGTCATCAGAGCCTGGGCTATTACACAGCATCGACAACTCTGCTAGTATCGAAAAAAATGTCTTTCTTCAACAAATACTCCGAAATGACGATCTTAATGATGCCTTCAAAGACGATGCCTCCTTTATGAGTGAGAGCTACCACAGTGTAGGTTCAACGATTTCATATGGTAGCAGCTTCTTTTCCATTTCAGCCCTGGGGTTGTCAAATATGGACCTCTCGCCAGGTGACCCCATGATTGCCGCTGTTCCAATGGCCCAGCTGGAGTTACTATTCAGAGAACGCGATCCTGATAGAAAGTTTGGAAAGCTCAAACGTGTCACTACAGGTAACCAACACGAAAGCCTTGGCATTTGGACCACTATAGAAACAATTGCACAGTTGAAAAGTATGGCAGAAGTGGCAGAATTAGAGGACCAATTGCATGAGCTGAAACTGAACCTTGATCAAACACAAACTGCAGCAGCACAATATGCAAGTCTTCTGAGCAGGAGGAAGCTGATGAAAATGAATATGTCAAATAATAACGCTGTATCTCCTCTGGGAGAAGCTGCCTTTTCTTTCAACAATTCTTTCGATACGCCCTCCGAAGGATCCAAAGAAAATAGTCAAAGCGATGATGAAACATATTCAAGATCATCCACCGAAGAACAGTTACATCAAGATGAAGGAGAAGTTAGCCCCAATCATTATCCAGAAGAAAAGCTCGAGATTTCAACCCACGAAATGCTAGCATATATTCCAAACACCGATCCAGATCCCAAGACTGGAGCAGATGAAGCTGAAGCGAAGAAGAAAATGAGAAAGTCTAAGCGACGGTTCAGACCGTGGTTTACTGCATGCTGAGCAGGCCAGCCAGCAGTGATTATTCTACCCTTATACACAATTGAATAATAACATATATATATATATCCATTGCATTCAACTCAAGCAGCAGAGTTCTATATATGACCATCAACAATGTTGCACACAATCACACTAATAGTATTAAGTAATATTGTACATGAAGCCCCACCCCCCACACACCTCTTCTATTCACAATCAATTCCTCGAATCATTCTCTAACCGGAACCAATTGGAAGTCTTCTCCAACCCACCCTCCTGAGATACTGCCGATACAAATCCAATCCCACCCTTGGCTCCACCGGGATCGCAGCTAGATGCACGAATATCTCCATCTCGTGGATCTAAATGAGAAATGTTTGAATGTGACTCCATGCTCTTCTTCACATGCTCTGCCAATGTGTTAATGGTGATTGTCTTTCCCGTGCACACATTGAATACATTGAAAGTAGCATCGGAATCCTCCTCTTCCAACAACGACAAAACAATCGCACGTGCCACATCCTTGACATATACAAAATCTCTAGTCATTTCCCCATCTCCCAAAATTGGAATATCCTTTCCATTCATGGCTGCTTCCAAGAATAAGCTGACTACACCACTGTATGGATTTTTTGGATCTTGACGTGGACCATACACATTGAAGAATCGGAGGGCAACCGCGCTCATTGGAGGTGCTGGTGAAATACCATTTTCATTATTTTGCTTTTCCACGAAATCACGCATGAGCCCTTCCATTCGATATTTTGTATCAGCATAGGGTGATTTGCCACCGTACGGTGCAGATTCCTGCAATGGCAACAGTGCGGGGTCAGGATCACCATAGATTGCGGCAGAGGAAGCTGCTACCACTTTTCGAATATAGTTACCGGGAGAATAAACATGCGCATTGTAATCGTGTACCCAATCCAACACCTTTTGCGATCCCCAGTAATTAACGCGTTCGTATTTCTCTGGATCATTCATACTCTCTGCCACCGAAATGGCCGCTGCTAGATGAATCACATGTGTATAATATCCTGCATTCTTATCCTCACTAATCATATTCATATCCTCGGTAGGAAAAGCAGGAAGGTCACCCACAACAGTAATATCATGCGGCACAATCTCCTTCGCAAATCGATTGTGATTGTGACCATTACTCTCATCATCCAATATTGTCACCTTGAATCCCCGATGCAATAGCAAATCGACCACGTGAGAGCCGATGAATCCCAAGCCGCCCGTGATCAATACTGATTCCTGGGGGTGTGCTGTTCGAATATCGCGAAATTCGTCAGTGGCGAGGTAGGCTTGGCCATGGATGGGGGCCACGAGATTATCATCGTCGCCGTTGCTGCTGTTGCCACTATTGCTATTGCTATTGCTATTGCTATTGTGACGAGATGAATAGTAACCATGATCAAATACTGCAAATATTACAACAATGAAGGATATCAACGAAATAGCAGTTATTAAAAGGCCTTGCTTGGTCATGAGGAAACCAATGGGTGATTCCTCAGAGGAGCGAACAGCCATATTCTTCCATGGAGCATCGTCGGATATTTCGAGTGGCTCTATTGCTATTGCCACATCATTTTCGGAGTTGATTTTTCCCAGTTTGCTTATTGATAATGCATTCTTTTGATTGGGTCCCATTTCGGATGGTATGGGTGATAGGGAGACCATTTTATTATCAGTATCAGTAGCTTTGTTGGCTTTGTTGGACCTACTAGATCTGGTGGAGGCTCTTCTCATAACTTTGACACAAAATAATGCGTCCTTTTTTGTTCATCTGTGTCTGGTCTTGTTTGTCAACTGTCAACTCTCCGATCCGACCGACTGTCTGCCCGCGAGGTCTGGTCTTGTTTGGTCTTCGTCTGTTTGATTTGTCAAGAGTCTCCGGTCGTGTTCGGTAAGTCTGGTTGCTACAAATAGTGATTAATAACTTCTTGTTCTCAAAAGGGGGGGTTAAGTTTTGAACAAGTTTACACAAGTTTCTCAAACTTAGGCATAATAAGCTCGAGTTTAATAATTGTCATAATTGTCGCTACTTTGAGTAAATGGCCATTTCTACATAGGAATTCATTTTTTTTATTATTGTTCTTGTGTAGATTTATACAATAACTGTTGTCCCCCACTACATTATTTATAGTCTGTGTTAGATTGTGAGTTTGTTCCCTGGAAACCCGAAAGCGAAAAATAGTTTCTCCAAAAAGCGTGACGTGTCATATGTCATGACACACTCATTACGTCACGAATAAGCTATTCCGCTGTTCGGGCCGCCGTATCGATGTGTTTGTTTGCCGAAAAGCCGACAACGTAAAAAATATTGTCGGCTTTTGCTTTTGGGCACCCTTCAAACACCTGACAATGGGAGCGTTGTCGGCCTTTCGAAAGGGGTTGAAAGCGAAAGCATGAATAGCTGACAATGAATATTTATTTTTGGCGCGTGCCCAAATAATTGGCGCCAACCACAGGCGCCAACCACACATCAACAACAATGAGCCCTCTCCTCGCCCTTCTCGCATGGTGCGCCCACGGCCATGTACTCTCGGTCAACTCACCATCAAGTCACAAATTCGGCCACTAGCCCGCCTCACTCACATTTACGACATATTCCCTTCTGACCGGTTGTACCATGCTTCTTGATATTCTGCCCTCCCATTGGCTGTTGGAACGAGGCGCCGATTTGTCTGCCCCGCTAGAATCCATTCTCCCAGCGTCAGTTGAAGACTTTGAGAAAGAGGTAGAATCTCATTTTGGTTTTCAAGAGTTTGACCCCATTAAAGAATTCGAACAAACCATCGCCAATGATCTCTCATTCAGAGATCCATTCCAGTTCTATGACCACCAACAACTAACTGAAGATGACCTCTTTCATGACTGGTATGACTCTATTAATGACAGTCATACCAACGATGACGACGATGAACCTCAGCGCAAAGTAAGGTCACCTAATCTCTTCCCCTATGTATTTGGGGATTTCTATCAATCCAACTGGTATCGACAATACCTCCAACCAAGTGTTCGGGACAAAACGTACGCCCTGTCGAAACGCGATCGCTTTGGAGGTTCTGTGCCCACTTCCGTTTGCCGCTCCACAAAGTAGACGATCTTGTTAAAATCTTCTTGGACAAGGGATGGATTCACCTTACCAAGCACTGCCGGGAAGATGCTCAAGTTCGTGTCAAAGCAGAACTCATGATCCTTGCTGCACTCGAAGTCCTTGCAAGTCACACTCCATTTTGTA
>JAZGVS010000479.1:0-14315 GCA_037356235.1 Bacterosira constricta
GGAATTAGTATACCGCAAGATTGAGGGTGATGTCAGAAATTTTCACCATCTGTGTACCCTGGCGCGCCGTTTTCTTCTTCTTGCTGATGGACCTTGAGTATTTTCTGGCGGGGACAGTTAGATCTGTAGACCATGCTGGATACCTAATTCTCAGTTTGAGTTCCTCTCCCTACGAGATGGCACAAGACACAAGTCCTATCCTGTACTTGTTGGCGGTGTATTTCTTTCAACCATCCACGTGCACAGGATCTGCTCTTTGATATCTGAGAAGTAAATCACACTACGCGCTTCTGCTTGATGCTGTGCACATCATGTAGTATATTGGGCGTGCCTTACGACAAATACAGCTTCTGGGTATTACAACAGTTATAGCATCAGCTACCAAGACCAAGTGGTCTTACCAGAGATAATTCCAGATTCTTCTAGTACAGTGTTCAACTTCAACTTCAACACACTTACAAAGTGGTATTGCAAGATTTTTTTGCCTACAGCCTTCTCCGGACCTGACACTATCCCTTCTCGAAAACATATGCAGTACCTACATACCACACCTCCTGCTGACACTGAGCCTCTTCCTGTGAGGACTCGGTTCTTTCATTAGTGATTGGGATCAGCATTTACTATCTTCCAGTTGTCATTCAATGCACCCACCAGCTTTATCAGCTGAATCTCCTCAGCATTTTACTATCTTCCAGCTGTCATTTAGTAACCATTGGCTTTGCCAGCAGATTCTCCTAGTACAGTGTTCAGCACACTTTATGAAGTGTTCTTGTCAGGGATTTTTGGTGAGGTCACTCAGTTGACACACTGGAGCTTCCTGTGAGGGCTTGGTTCTTTCATTAGTGACTGAGGCCAGCATCTACTATCTTCAAGTCATTATTCAATACAACCATTGGCTTCGCCAGTAGATTCTCCTACTCCTTTGGTCCGCCCATCTGTTTCTACCCACCTAATTCTACATTTCAAAGGATAACACTTCCTGTTCCAGCTCGAATCTACAAATCTTCTAATAATAACTGCACTACGCACAGATGACCTGGGTTCTTTCATTAATGATTGGGTTCAATATTTACTATCTTCAAGTTGTTTGCCAGCGGGTTCTCCTACTGTCTGTTTGCTATGAAGTAAAGGGAAGTTTTTTTGTTCCTTCAATTTTTATGATTTTTGGTGCAATTGAAAGTTGAGATTCAGACAAATTTACCTGGTGCTGGTAGTCAGGTTTAATTGTTGAGTTGGGGAGGTGCAACTTTGGTCAGAGTTTATGCAAAGTTTCATATTTGGACAAGTTTTGGCACGCGCGCTGTGCCAGATAATTGTTTTCACGTAGGAATTAGTCCAAATTAGTTTTGGTACGGAACTTAAAAGTTCATTTTGAAAACCAATTGTTTAAAAATCACCATATTGCTTAATGGTAAACACCACAGGGGTCTGCAGGAATGTTGGAGTTTGTTGAAGATTTTTGAATGATGACGTCGTTTCCACAATTGGATTGATATCTTACGTAGGTACCGTGAAATAAATTGACAGATTCACGATTCCACATTCGGATACACACTTCCACATCTGCACACTTTCTCACTCACACTTACTTCACACTTACCACATTTGGATACACTTACTCAAACTTACTCACACTTCCACATTTGTATCGTCAACTATTAGTTTTTATCTGCTCCCACCCATCCACATGACATCACCACACGCCGCACACAACTAACATCGCATCCAGCATTAAGATCGCATTATCTCGCCATCGTCATTCATTCATTCATTCATTCATTCATTCATTCATTCGTTTAATTCACTGTTTGTACTGTTTGTGTATTCATTGCTCGTCAATCGTCATCACTAATGGGATATGATAATATGATGAGATCGGTGGATCGACGTGCAAGGTCTGTACAGTGCAGAGAAGAGTAAACTCCCACCATGTCCCGTGGTGCACACGCAGGTGAAGGGGGGTGCCTCGCGCTTTTGGGCTCTCCGGTAAGCAGCCGATTTGTTTTGGACTGATCATTGCACAACACTCAGCTGATGTGAGGGAGTGTAGGATGGTCCTTTGGAAGTGCAGCTGGTGCAACATAGTAATATTATTGTTATATTACTGTTGGGGTGGTGATGGAAGCTTCCATAATGTGTCATTATCATACATCATGTACTGATCCATTTTCTATTTCTTCTAATTCGATTGCTCTTAATTCTGCAAGTATTCAGCATCCAATGATGCATACAATCAGATCCATGCCAAGTTCTTATCATTGGTCCTCGATCGCGCGCTCAATAACCACACTGCTGCTCCGTTGTCCTCGTATTTGGCAATCTTTGGTTAGATTCACAATTCATAACCTCTTCAAGAGACCGATGACTGATAAAGTGGCTGTAATCTTCTGTCTGATCTTGTCAGATTCAATCACTTGATCGCCGTAACCGCCCGTTGTGATAAAGAATAGAAGGGCGGCCGGGGCGGCTGCCAATTCTTAACGTGCTGAACGAAATCGACCATACTATTCCAGCACTAAACATTGGTCTAATGCTTCCACAATTGTGGATACTGGATACGAAGATGCTTCATTGTTGCGATGAATCACTATGGTTTTCGTTTTGTACACCATTTGGTTGCAACTCCCATTCCAATTGTCATTTTTTATTTTCACCTACTCTCTTTTGTCTCTGCATCTTTTCTCCTTAATTTAGGTACTAGGCTTTTTGGTTTTGGCAGCTCACAATGATGGCGAATATTAGGCGATGAACGGTATTTGAAGCGGTACGATATAATTGAATTGTTACAAAATGGAGGATTACGGGTTATGGGTTACGAGACGATTTTTTGTTTGCTGTTCAATTATTATTCTGATGAATCAAAAGAAGAATGGATCCGTACTGAGGTATGGTCAGGTCTATTGGGTTGCTTGTTTGCATGGAGATGATGCTTGCGTTTAGAATAGGTGGGGGCTCGTAGCACCTGGCACTGGATTTGGCATTAGACCATTCCCCTTTCTCGATAGTGCAAAGATCAAACAACGGCGTATTTGGCGGTAGTACATCCATCACATTGCGGCGGCGGCGGTTTTTGAAGGGAGGATTACGGGAAGGATTTCTGTTTCTTGTTGTGATGATATTTTCTTCATAAATAGGGCCAAATCATTATTTTCTGTTTTAGTTTCCTCCAACCGTGCAGATGCGATGAAGAGAGGTTACGAGATAGTTTACTATAAATATGAACGCATTAACTTTAGCTGCCTATCAAAACAATTGATGAAAAGTCAATCTAATCATTCACATGACGACAGGCTCACTATTAAGACCCATCGTTTCTACCACTGGTCCTGCAGTTGACTTCTCAGGAGTGAAAAATATGTGGCTCACATCATTCAGTTTCTTTCTCTCCCAATCATCACCAGAAAGGCCGTTGCATGAGGACCTACCTCTTGCGCAGCGCTCACTGCAGGAATGTTTTGAGAAGCATCTTCTTCAGGGAACGTAAGATTTCCTTTCTCAAGCAACTCCATGCAAAGTGTATACATTTCCTGCGATTTGGCAAGTTTTTCTTCCACTTCAGTAGTCAATGATGCTATTTCCGACTAGGACTGCTTCTGAATAGACTCAAATAGCTTCTTGTAAGATTCGTGTTCTATAATAACAGAAAATGATTTGATGAGAACAAATTCAATTTTGATGAGACAGAAGTCAAACAAGTTTGCTCACCATTTGAGGCCCAAACACATCACTCATGCTCCTTCATCATATCACTCCTCCATTGCTACTTCATCGTACGTTCCCCATTCATTTATCCCTCAAACAATCATTCATCATTCACTCATCATATCCTCATCTCGTATCATTCCTCGTTCAATCTTCCTTCATTCATCTCTTAGGCCCCTCTCTGCTCCGCCCTGCCCTCACATCCTCTCCACTGTTATGTGCATTGCGTTGAGCGCTCAACATTGTCCGCATCATCCCCCCCATCGGCTTCCACAAGGGAACGAGCAAGAGCAGCATTGATTTGTGCCTGAGAGTCATTATCATTTTCATTCACCGGTGGCATGCCCGCCGGCATCCATCATCAATCAATCCCTCATTTCTTCTTCAAATCCCCATCTCATGTCATTCTTTGTTCATTCATTGTTAATTTCATTGTACACTCGTTGGGCATGCTTCGTTCTGCCCTCGTCCTGCTGACATCACCCCGTCATTGTTGCATACCTTGGCCTCCACCCAGGAAAAATCCACGTGTTGCCTCTTCCACAATTCGGCTTCGGCTTCATGCCCGCAAAGCTTACCAGCTTAGTTTCTCCCAACGCTCTATCCCGAAATTCCTCATCCTCTCCATTGCTATGTGCGTCGCGTTGAGCGCTCAGCATTGTCCACATCGGCTTACACAAGGGAGCAAGCAAAAGCAGATTATATGCAATCACCGGTGGCATGCCTGCCGGCATCCATCCCCTGTGGCTGTTGCCCCTGATTTCCAAACACCAACGGCGTCGTTTCCACCGGGCTACTGCGGTGCCATTAGCGACAAACTTCAGCGCCCCTACGCGCAAGGGAAAAAACACCAGCGGGGTTTACAGCATTGTATGGGCGCCCCGGCCGCTGCAGGCTGCTGCGCCATTTTTCGTGTCAATCCTGGCCCCTGTCGTGACGGCCGCGACTGTCGCTGCTCGTTTCAGCATTGACTTGCCTTTGGCCTCCCCTTCGCCACTCCCCCCAACAGAGGTTCGATTGCGCCGATGACGAACCAAGATATTTGGTGGACGGCGCTCTAATAATAGATGAAGATACAAATGTGGAAAAAAGACTGTCTCGAACAAATGTGGAAAAGTAAGTGTGAGAAAGTGCAAGAAAGTGTGAGAAAGTGTGGATCCAAATGTGGAATCGTAAATCTGTCAATTTAATTCATGGTACGACCTACGTACGGTATCAATCCAATTGTGGAAATGACGTCATGTTTCGAAATCTTAAACAAACTTCAACATTCCCGCAGACCCCAGCAACCAATCAAAGCAATCAACGATGCATGATGGACGCACAACTGTGAAATTTTCACTACTGTGATGCCGAAAATTAGAACTCGGTCGCAGTCGCAAATGTGCTGCAAATATCTGTCCCTGGATCATAAACAACAACAAACGTTCCGATACAGACGAAAGAACAGAAGCACCATGACTACAACTACTTTCCCATTCAGTTTGAGCACAGCCATTGTTTATGACAGGAGTGAGCATTATTATGCCATTGGTAATACCCCACCCCAACAGTTCATTCCAGCAGATGATATGAATCCCAAGATACTATGTTTGGCAGCGGGTGACCTTCGGTCCTGTTTCTTCAGCATCTCACGAACTAATATGAGTTCTTATGAAAATATATCTTTTGTTGTGAATGATAAAAACTCAGCAATCATTGCGAGAAATGTTCTACTACTTGTCCTTTCTCTTGGCCTAGAAGAATTCGGTTGCACACCACTAGATTTATGGGCGGTGTGGTATAATTTTCTTGTCACCCAGAGTCAGTGGGATTGTGCCCGTGGGGCTCTCCAAACTCTTCTCGGCGATAACGAGAGGCTCCTTCAGGACTTTCAAATATCGATTGAGCCAAATACTCTGCAGAAGTGCCGAAAAGTCTGGCAAACATGGTTAGACATGGACATGCCGGTAGAGAAAGCGAAAACCATGGAAGACGATTACAAAAAGAGTCGGCCGCAAAAAGACCAGAGAGACTACATGCACACAAATTTTGTTAGGCGGGGCTATATTGGAGGATCAGTCATAAATAATGAGGAGGTCTCAGTATTACCAGGGCTACATTCATACGGGGAAGAGCTGCATAACCTTTGCCAAACGTTCCAGGCGGAAAATTGTACTTCGGGCTTAGGTCCTGTCGTTGTCAATAATACAATGTTCATGGATCCAGAGAGATACAATTTACACTACTCTTCAGGTAAAAGAATTCGTCACATTTTTTTGAGTGTAATTGAAAATGCACATTGCTAACCATCCCCTCCTCCCTCCATCCTACGCTTCAGCATTTTATGAAAGTTTCCATTTATGGAATTTCAGACCCAGCGATGAAACTCTAGAGAGCCACTGCCAATCTCAACACGCGGAATGGGTTCGTGACCTTCGTTCGTCTTCCGAAAAGATAAAGTTTGAGTTTGTTCAAGGCGACTGTTATACTATATGTCTGAGCAATAACTCGCGTTGGTACCAGCGTTTCAATGTAATTGATACAAGCAATGTTTGTGACCATATCGGTTTGCCTGGTCTACTCCTAACATGCAGACCTCTGATTGCTCCGGATGGAGTTATGTTCACTACAAGTATGACCGCTCACGATAAAGCCAATAGTGATCTACAGTATTTGAACAAGGAACTGATTTGCGAGCCATCAAAATGGGCAAATTTATATGGGTGGTCTTGCCATGGCCATGATGCTAACGTCCAATCGATCAACATTGAGTGGCCACTCGTTTCAAAATACTCTCCTTTTCACTTTCAATGGACGCCTGCCACGGCAGATGGTGATGTTTGTGAGAAGGATGTTCTCGCCGTAACAATGTCGTTGCTCGATCCATACTATGCTGGACACATATCGTTTTACTCGTCGGCAATTCTCGTTCTGTTTCTGACAAAAATGAACAATGCAATAACTCTCCCCGCGCTCAAGCATTTGAACTTTGAATTATGGCTTTGGCTTTCCCAGATGACCCCGAACAAGATGGATTCTATTTGGATAGAAATTGATTTGGCTGAAAATGATCAACTGTTCAAGCACCAAATTGCGCAACCTTGGTTAAAAGCCCAGGGTTTGTTACATGGGAAGATGGAGCACTTTAGTATTCTCCTGCTCAATACAAGTGCTACTGGAAAGACGCTGTCTTGCAAGTTTTTGGCGCCCGCCGAGCTTATACTTTCGTCCATCAAGTTGAACAATTTCAATACGGTCGATTATTTGTTTGACATCAAGGCGAATGCAATAAGGACCAAGCCTTTTGCACCTGAAGAATCTCCCTTGCTAGCACTATCGTGGCCCAAGGGAAAAGCTCTTTCGTCCACGCATCGGTATTCAGTGAAGGGTTTGAAGGATTGGACCCATCACATCGATCCAGCAAGGCAGCCTCTTTTTACAGGACGAGGGGAAAATCATATTTTGCGCATTACTGCCAGCCAAATGTTTACGAAATCAGAATTACTTGCCTCAAGATCAGTCTCTATTGAAGGTGTATCTGACGGTGATCCTTTTTTGGCCGTCAAGGAATTAGTTATGAGCCTGATTGGAAATGGAAAATATCATGATGTCGTTGCTGTAGAAGATGGGGCAGGTACTGTGCCTTTGGTTATCATAAAGGAGGGAATATACCAAGACGAGACTTTGGGCACTCCGTTATTAGACCTATTTGTATTCGTTCCTGACAGACCATTTTCTTCGGCAAAGCTTCCGCAAGATCTTGAACACTATCATCCAGAAAATCTAGAAACACTTCGCGCTGTGTTATCCTGGAACACGCGCAAGTGTTTTAGGTCTCTCGTGGAAACTTTGGCAGGAGACTTTGCACAAACACAGAATTTTTGGGGTGTCAAGGGTGAAATCCACCGCCTGTTATTTCCTGCTATCTTTCCCACGCGTTGCGACAAATTCAAGGAGGTAATATATGAAATAAATACCAATGCCAAACTTGGTACGTTGAGGTACACTAATGAGCGTGCTTTGGATAAGATGATATTGCTGAAGGATAACGGGAACGTCCTTCTTCGTGAAAAGAAGTTTCACGAAGCTATCTTTTCATACACTCTCGCGGCTTTGAAACTCGAAAGTGATGGAGTTGATGATACAAACCTTCAAGTTCGCAAGCTTGCAGCACAATGTCACTGCAATATGGCTCTTGCAAAACTGAGTATCTCAGATGATAATGCGCTCTTGGAGGCAATACGCAGCTGCGGCTTTGCAATCCAATTAATGCCAATGTGGGGCAAGCCATATTATCGCCGCGGTATCTGCTATGAAAAGCAAGGGCTCATCAAACTTTCCCTCAAAGACTTCAAAATGGCATATCGACATTATCCAACAGACCCGCAAATTAGATCCGCGTTACTTCGTGTTCGGAAATTAATGAAAAGTAAATGATGATCAAGATGTTGAAAGTAGATAGGGCTTGGCTAGAGCCTTGTAAGCACCAAAGTTAACAGAATTGGATTGTGTTTTGTATTGTATGAGTAGAATCATTTCACAATCTATCCATTGGCAATACGTTACCGGTTTGGTGGCCCTTTAGCTTGTTGAATCAACCTGTGTACCTGCAACCAGAGCATCCATAAGATGATACAGTGGATCTAGATGACACCAAATTTTGTTCAATCATTTTACTGCTAACAATCCATTTTAGGCAAGCATCAACACATGCAAAAAAATACTTCACCAGCATGTTGCACAAAAAAGATTATCGTTTTAAGGTTACCTATTCTTTGTAAGCATGGAGCTCAAAAATCCAAAGCCAGCGCCCAACGCCCCACCAGCCGCGTCCATGTTACTACCCGCCTTCTCCTCGTGCGCGTTCTTCTTCCCATACTTGCCACGAAGCTGCAATTCCGTAAGTGACTTCTCCGCCTGGATGGGCAGTAAAATGAATCTCCGTGATGATGGGAGAGGGTTGAGCATGAACGATTGCGAGGATGACAACAACACGGACGACACTCCACTGACTCCGTTGCTTGTAGCACTACTGCTGGCCAAGGATGAGAATGTATCATCTTGGTCTTCGCCAAAGAAAGACGATAAGAATAGGTCACACGAATTGAACACTTGTGAATGTCTTTCGGATATGGCAGTGTCGACAATGGAGGATGACCCATCTTTCAATGCATTGTTTACACTCGTTGAAAGACATTCTGACAATACGTCCATGATTTCACGTGAATCATCAACGGAAGAACCAGTCGTCAGCAAGAAACCAAACTGATTTCTCTGAAAGAAACATTTGTAGACAAATTTGACGTCCATGCTAAGTTGAACAAGAGAGGATGGAGAGCATTCTTTCAGCATTTTATCACTGTTGCCATCTGTAGCACCGTATTCATCTTCAGACGAAGTCAATATCTCTTGATTCAAAGATTTGGATAGGGAGGTCAATGCCTCTCCGAGTAACGATCCTCGAATAGTCACTAACATATTGGGAATCTCCTTCTTCTTCTCTTGTGAAGTGGTGGATGTAGAAATTCCAAGCGCCTCTGCATATTCCACCGATGGCACCGGCGGCAATGAATCAGAAGGACACACATTTCGATTTAGTACCCCCGCCACTGCTAGCAAGTAAGATACGACATGCGGGGACACTTCACCCACCACAGTCTTAGGACTTGATGTCAATTGACTCTCAGTGCCTTTCATCTCACTAATTTCTTTCAAAAGCGCATCATCTTCCTTCTCCAAAAGTCCATTCAATCTTCTCCATTCCATATCCGTCACAGTCGATGCAACGCCCATGTGTTCCCGCAATGTGGTGGCGAATGATTTAAGAGGTGGTGACAACGCAGCCCGTGCCCACTCTTTGAAGCACCTGTGGACTATATCATCCAACGATGATTGGACGGTACCCAATGCGCTTTCGGCTCCCGACGCATCGTGCCGCAATCCACGCGCTGAGAGTAGAGCCAATTCGGACAGGGTAACATTCTGGGGTGCTGATTTGTTATGCGTGTTTGCATAAGATGTGCTTGCATTGGACACTACCCCGGTCGAACCTTCCCCTAAACCGCCAGTGGAGGAGTGTGCAAGCAACAACGTATCCCTAACCATCTCGGCACCATGAAAGTGCGTGCCTGAAAATGCACTCTCCATAGCCTCCATGGCCTCTTCAAAGCTAATGAGTCCATCATCATCGTCGTCCGCCAGATCAAACGAACCACTGAGTTCCATCAGGGTGATCATGCCACTGTGGCTCTTATTCCCACCCAATCCTGCCGCGAGCATGACTGCTGGAGAGGACTTGGGATCCAACAGGGTAGGCAAGGACTTTAAACGAAATTTCAACAAGTGACAAAGTCGCCCGACAATAAGGACCTTGGTAGCATCCTCCTGCTGAAACTGTTTCTCATCCTCTCGCTTGATCCTTCCATCATCCCTACCTCCTCCTCCTACATCATTATTCACCACCAGCATTCTCCTCAATTCATTCAACAATCGTCCCATAATCTCACAAGTTTGCACATACAAACTCTGCCTCAATCGCCTTTCACTCTCCTCTCTCTCTTCAGCATGGACCAATAACTCATGAGCATCGTCACTTACTCGACGAAGACTCGCGTCCAAGTCAATAGCTATACGTAGTGCATTACGATGCGCTTCGTGGGGCAACATATGTTCGAATGGAGGAGCGCGGGCTAGGGAAGTGCGGAGTGTGGAAACTACGCGTACGTGTACCGAGTGGAATGATGAGGTTAGGAGCGAGTGGACTAGGGATGAGAACGTATTAGAGAAGAGTGCTCCCCATAGTGAAAATCGCCGCGTGGTTGTGGTGGATGTGGAGGATTGATGGCTCTGTCCGTTGTTGTTCATACCAGTACTCCCCTGCTCATCCTTGGTTGAAGACGATGCAGCAAACGTAGTACCATGACTAACGACCCTGACATCCACCATACCCCCAACGGCCTCCTCCCAGTTACAAACACCTCCCTCATCCAAACTTGTCATGCATTCGCATCCATCCGTTTTATCATACAAGGTTTGACGAATCTGACCCAATTTCGAAGCGGTGGTACCGGCAATAATTTTCAGGACAGACTTGACCTTGGTTCGTATGAGCGGAAGGTGGGCAGCAAGGAAGCGTGATGATTTGGATTTTAATAGGGTGGTATAAACGGGGGGGAGGGTCGACATGATGGAGTTTATAATGTTGGCGTCATTTTCACCAGTGCCAACACGAAATTTCCTCAGCACAAAAATCTGATACGGGTACAGTATAACATCATACTGCAATATCAATACAATCTTGCTCAGTATGATTTCTGCCCGATTTGTCACGCTCGTGGCATCCACAGCACTTGACACCGATGATCCCACTGTAGACGTACTGGATGGCAAGGTGAGTTTGTTCAATAGTTTGTTGAGAAGACGCGCCTTGGATTCGTAGTAGAGATCTATTAGCTTGGTTGCTCTTGACGATGACGATTGCGTATTGACAGAAGGAACAGGTGGTATACCAGTGGTGGTGTTTCCAAGTCGATCAATATCCAGTAAATCCAAAGCGGAAAGTGCAGCTGCCGTGGCATGCGCTCCCTCACCAACACCGGCATTGGCCGAAGAGTGGAGCAGCGCTTTGCGTGCCAATTTAACAGTCCGCGCTGGCAGTGTTTGAACGTGTAGATACACCATTTTCATTTGAGTTTCCAACAGTGGATTATTCTGAGTAGCGATTTTCGTTTGTATAATAGTACTTTCTCCCTTATTTCCGGTAGATAGGGCAGTGGCCAATGGATACAAGGATTTGGATGATGATGTTTGTGATGCGATAACGTCAAATAGCGCCATGAGAAACGCAGCTGCTCCGTGAACATTGTTTTCGTCGAGGCACCGGTGGATATCGCGCGGTAGACGGGAGAGCTGTCCCCGTATGGCCGCAACGCTTTCAGTGTTACTGGGAGAATCGTTCGCCCGATCTTGAGGCGAAGTTTTGCTGCCGTCGCTGTCGTCCCCCATAGTGTTAGAGACGGAATCGCCGTCAACGAATAATTTTCGAGAGCTCTCTCCCGAACTACTGCCGCCCGCTCCCGTCCCCGTTGTATCCTCCACAACGGCAGCAGAGTTGGCCACCTTCTCCACTAACTCGGGCAACGCCAGCACCAAATCATTCAATTCCTCCGCCCGTTCCTTCATGTGTATGACCTCATCACTACTTCCCACTAGTTCCCGATATCGACTTGCCAATACTAGCCGTAGTTCGGTGCGTTTGGACTCTGCCTCGGCGAGGGCTGATCGGTGCAGGATGCGCATATCGTCAATGGTCATACTTTGTTGTTGTTGCTGGGCAGGTGAGTGCGGTACCTGCTGTTGTTGCTGTTGCTGGTAGCCACCTCCTGGTGGATTGGGGTAGGATGCCATGGTGTTGGGAGCGCCACTGCCGCTGCCGAAGCGTCCTGATTGGGGTGAGGAGTAGCCGTCGATGGTCGGGAGTCGGAACAACGGAAGCGGCGGCGGAGCAAGTTAGATTTTTTTTAGCAGGGTCGTCTTTGGTCTTTCGTGTTGGTGCACGGCGCGCTGCGCGAAGATCTATCTACTGTGTGTTTGCTATGAAATGTACCGCACCAAATTGGGGGAAGGCAGTGCATGCTCGCTCAGGCTGTATTGGGTCTTTTTCATTAACTTTTGGAACGCAGCACAGTTTATTGATTGAACTGTGCTGTGTTCATATTTCAATAGTTGAGTCTTGGATGAGCTGTGCCTTCTCCCAATTAGTAATATGGCGATTTTTGAACTTGGCTCTAAAAAGATCCTGACCGTTACATGTTTCTATGGTTAAAACTATGATTGTACCAATTCCCACGTAGCATCATGCTCCTCAGAAAGACAACATCAAAAATATATTTTCTGAGCGGCTTTTGGAGGTACGTGCATTGATTTAGCCATTCATATTGTAGGTATGTATGTACCTATGTATCTGTATGTATGTATGTATGTATGTATGTATGTATGTATGTATGTATGTGTTGTGTGTTGTCTTACTATCGTATTGGCAAGGGCTGCTTAAGACACGCAGTGCACCATCTGTCACACGAAGGTGACGTCAGGAATCTAGGCACTGAGTCTCAACCGTAAAGAGACTCCGATTTAAGGTGGTTACGATGGGGTAAGACTGTGGTGGACCAGACCATGCACAGGCGCTGGCAGGGAATGAAAGAACTCCAGTTCTATAGAGCTATAGGTGCGACGAAAGGAAAGATATGGGGGCCACCCAGGACTAACTAACCAAATGTATAACACAAGAGATAGGACTGATCAAGATTTTACTAACAGCATGAACCGGGATTCAAACCCTGATTACATTCTCATGATTTTGTCTTTCTAACCACTTGACCGACTGGAGTGTTTTCATATTGTATGTAGACCTAGTATAAACAGAGTGTGTGTGTATATATGTACATACTCCTACCCCCTTCCTTGCCTGAACGATTGCAGGTGGCCTCCTTATTATCATCCTGGCTGCCTCCAAGACTCAGCCAGACAATGACAGTCTCTGTGTTAAACGAAGTGGTGCCAACTTACATTTCAAAGTCAAAAGGTGGTTATTCACGTCCTTGAATCTATCTTTGGCAGTGATAGCTCACCTCACATTCAACATGTCTGACTCCAAGCTTTCCTCATCCTCAGTCTGGATCTCCATCAAGGTGGCAATGCTGCTTGTGGGGGTCTTTGCCAGATTGCTTGCTTATGCCCCGTTCCCGTGAAGGCCTTGTGGCACCTCAGTAATGCAAGGTACCATTCAGGAATGATGTGAGCAACCCAGTTTACATATTGCTACTATCTAGCCTGATTTCTTGGAGCCTTTGAAAGACTGGAATCTCTTCTATTACCACTGCTATAAAGAACTTGTCCACCACCAAACCAGCTTTCTTCTTGGTGTGCTATGCGGATATCAGTTGCAAATGTGCTGATGCACATGCGTTGTCCGGACACCTTCCCGCAATATAGGTGCTTGGTGATCCCGGGGTAATAATAGAATAGATCTCACAGAGGGGCTCATAGTCACTCAATGACTGTATAGAACGGCTGGTTTGTTGTGGGACAATGCATTTGTCTGGAGGGGTGACCTCCTCAACTTGACTCAACGGGCTGGAGCTAGGCACGTGAGTCTGATGCAATCTTCTGAACTATCTGGCTGAAGATGCCGGTTGTTTAACCCACCCTTCTGCCCTGCGCAACCCTGACAACAGACTTCCTAGCATCCACAATATCTCCTCAATCTGATGACGGTCCATTGTGGTCTTATTTTCAAGAGTGACTTTTTCAGCTTCATATTCCTCTCTATCCTCCAATCATATCCATAAGTCCCAATCCCACCAGTTGAAGAAAGGAGAAACAGAATACAGACGCAATCGAGCGCAAGAAAACTCACCAACATCACCAACTGAAGTTGTGCCTGAAAAAACAAAGACAAGGCACCCATCCTGGTGGAAGAACCCAACAATGGTCACCCGGAAGAAGAGGACAATGCCGCCATCCTAGAGGGCATTCACAAATGAAGAGAGCACAGATCTGAGCTGCCCAGTTAATCCCGCTTACGAGGGTTATACTAAATTAGCTGGAACGCCTCGCACGCTGGCCGGGCT
>JAZGVS010000480.1:0-14346 GCA_037356235.1 Bacterosira constricta
CCTCTTAACTGTCAGCAAAAATATGGTGGCTGAAGGTTCTTGGGACAAGATGAGCGTCAAGGATGCAAAGATCATTGCGCTTACTTCTCAAGTCGAAGGTAGTAAGAAGAAGTTTGGAGAGCTTGACAAACGTCTCAAGGCTCTTCATAAAGGCAAGCCAGGCAAATCATCGTCCGATAAGGATGGTTATAAGTCGGGCAAAGATTCTTGGAAATTTAACAAGAAGGGCGAGACCTGCACTGACCCCAACACAGGTGCCCAGATGAAGTGGTGTGAGCATCATGGCGATGGCATGTATATGCCTGGTGATCATGATCATGCGGCTTGGAAGAAGAAGAGAAACGAAAGGAAGAAAGGTGAATCTGATGACCGTCGTGCTAAGCGCGAAAAGTCTCAGCCATCTGGTTCTGGGGATAAGTCCAAGAATCCTAGCAGACTTCAACTTAGCAAGTCTATACGCTCTGCTCTTGTTACAAACTTCAAGATGACTTCATCCGATGCCGATCAAGTCTTCAAAGAAGCTTATGATGATGCTGCTTCGTCAAAAGAGTAGGTCCGGAGAAAGAGGGATGTAGGCAAATGGATAAGTTAGATATTATATATCTTCCATTTGTCTACATTCTCCGAATGACCGCAATTATACTTCACCTCATCGCATCCTTCTCTGGCTATTTCTACGAGTACTGGTTCAAAACATCTGACAGTACTAGAGTCTATCATTTTATGGTGGCCCAAGTTCTATTGGAAAATCTTCAGCGATCCAAACGGACGTTCTCTCTTTGAAATAATGCTGAATCCTCGATACAGCTCGAAGCCAGAGGATGGTCCCCAGAAAGGTCCACAGGTAGTACCTCGAAAGACTCGACGACGATTCGTTGCAAAAGGCAAGGTCAAGATTTGTCCTACCTGGTCCCGACATAACTGTCTATCTTCATATCAAGTTCAAGGTGCTTATGCACATGCAGGCCAACGAACAAACGCAGAAGTGTCTGCAGCGATTCAGGTCGCTTCTGCAACAATCCATTTCTATTTTGATGATCCATGCAGGATATCAGTCCCTTACAACTTCTTTGCGAAACGACAACCTGAACCACCCGATAATGATTTCCTTCGAGGCTTGGCATGTCTTGCGATCTCTGCCGCCTTCTTTCTGAACCTATCCAGAGGATTTCTAATATTATCGTGGCGGCGCCTCAGGCAATGTGTGCGTTGCGAAGAATCACCATCTGATTCTACCAAACCGGTGGAGAAAGTGCCTCACTATGTATTTTTGGCAACATCAGATGATGATGAGAGAGAACCTGCAATGTTTGATTCTGACGGAATTTCTTTTGTGATTGACAATTCTGCAACCTGCATTATTTGTAACGATCGAAACATGTTTGTTGGAAAGCTTGAGGTGGAAGATTCCATTATGGAAACAGCAAATGGGACAAGTACCACTTCGTATGTCGGTACAATTCGTATTGGATTGATGGATGATGACGGAACAACAGTTCATTATGATATCCCTGGAGCAGTCTATGATGAGGGTAGCCCTTTCAACATTATTGGGATACCATTCCTTGGAGATTACTTTGGTGGGAAGGATGAAGTTCCAAATTCGGATGATGATGGTACTACGATCAAGTCTGGTGCATCACGATCTCATTTTATTTGGGATCATGGGAAGCATGAGAGGCATTTTGATCATGGTGCGAGACGTCTTCCAGAGTTGACTATTCAAACAGGATTTAGATATTTTCATCGTTTTGCACAAGGATACAGCGCAACTATCACGACTCAGCGCATTATGCCTTCTCGTCAGCGTACTCTGTCATACCTGACAACACATCGACAATTGAGCATCCAGCAACGCCGTCCACTGATCCGCCGACTGAGTTCAAGCTTGGAACAAGTCTTCTGTTTAAGGATGGCAAGGGAGACAATGAGTTGGTAGTTTACAAGGGAGCTACATCAGATGGTAAATTTCATACCATTCGCAAAGAAGACGGTACCAAAATTGTGACCACTGAATCTCATCTGAGACTCATGTCTCAGCCTGACCTCTTCATCTCCAACATACCTACTACTCCGCTAGACTACTGTAAAGAAGCCGAGCTTGGTATTTCTAAAGAAGAAGTTCAAGCTCTTGCTTACCCAAGAGTACTCTCGCCATCGTAACAAGAATTGATGAGTTGGCATCATTGCCTATATCATCTCCCTTTTTGGAGAATGTTTCAGCTGGCGAGCAAGGGATACTTGCCCAAGATACTTTTAGATTGTCAAGAGAAGCCTCCTCTCTGTGTAGCCTGTCAATTTGGTCAGGCTCATTGCTGCCATAAAGCTGGATCCATTCGTAGGAAGGAGCATATAGTTCCTGGTGATGGTGTCTTTATAGATCAAATTGTGTCTACTCAACCAGGTTTGATACCGTAGATCAGAGGGAAATATAGTGAGGGGAACTACCTACCCGGCCTGCCGATTTTTTATTGTTTTACCTTGAACTCCCGGTTTCAAAATTTATTGACCGCGTGACTCACTTTTTTTTCTTCTTTTTTCGTCCGTGACTGTTGAGTACCATCTCAACCACTGTCGCAACCATAGATACGCATCAGACTTTCGACCGCTGTTCTCGCGGAGGAATTATTTCCTATGTACTAAACTAGCTAAATACCCAGAAACGTGATTCGAAAAAGAAATTCGAAACGCCGTTCAACGTTCGCAAGATCGGAGTTAGTCTTATTTAGCCGCGAATCCTCTCTGGTCAGTCTGAATGACCAGGTACGCTAGCTAAAGCTAGCATTTAATTTTGAAACCGGGAGTACAAGGTGGAACAATAAAAAATCGGCGGGCCAGGTAGGTGATTCCCCTCACTACATAACCCTCTGCGAACAGGTCACAGAATGAGTTAGTAATGCGACCGCAGATAATTGAACGGAGGAATTATTACATGCCCGGAAAGGTATCGGAGTGTGTAAGTATGCTCCAGACACTAGTGTGCAGAAAGTCAAACCCCAGAAAACAGATGGGTTACCCTCACTGGATACCAAATTCCTACGTTAACTACACCAGAATCTGGCGTTGATTGATCATGCATGCATGATTGGCATTCATGTCTGCAAGATTGTCGCATGTCTGGCTCTATTTTAGCGGTTGTCTTATGTCGTTCTGATCCACTTCGTACGAGGTTCCTTGATTTGATCGAAAGTCTGCCCGCCGTATCTATCATATATTAATAGATTTACCCTGGATTTACAGTATGATTGTCGCTAAATAATTACAATTTTGTTGATCGCTTCAAATCGGATTCTCAAACAAAATTTTGATTTTTCGCATTTGTTCGCATTTCGATTTTTCACCAATGACACCTCTGCCTCGTAGAATTTGTTTCTTTGTACAAAGTCAAAGTCAAAGTCAAAGTCAAAGTCAAAGTCAAAGTCAGTGGAACTGAGAGCGAGCTAGACCGCCCCCATGACACTTCGTGGAAGAGGAATACGGAACTACAACGGCGCAATGGTTGAAACTCGAGAGTCGTTCCAACCGCTATTGAAGCGCAACAGCCCGCAGCAATCGTCGGGTAGAAGGAAGAAGCAGCAGACGGAACTGGCGTCCTACGGAACGTTAAAGGGCGAATCATTGCTGCACGCTGACGATTCCAATCAAAACAATGGCGTGCCGCAGGAAAATCATAGTGTGTCGTCCACTCCTCAATCGGTAGAACTGGGACAGTTTTCTGAATATGTGCAACCGTTGATCACCATTCCAGTGCAGCAACCATCCAATGGAGTCTCACCATTGTCGTCAAGTGGACATCCGCCCGCCATTCCGCTACGTCGACGCGCCGACTCGTCGGGCGATCGCAGCATCGGCTCTACGGTTTCCAGAGCAGGCGGGCAGCACAATAGTAGACAGAGGCGTTCCTCCTCGGACGGGCTTGATGTCCTCGCGGGCAACTCATTTTCGCCCAACTACAACGCCATCCCACCCAAACCATCACGGCGGTCATCATCGCCCAAACCGCCACGGTCGCACTCCCCAACTCCCAATCCTGGTCCTCCCTATATGATGAATGGCAATGGCAACATGAACAATTACCAGCAGGGAAACATGCAATATACTGGTCATCCCCTTCAGCAGCGTCGCGCATCAGATGAAATGGCGAACCGCCATCGCCGCACCCATTCTTGCGATGTCCCACGGGAGCATTTGCGCAGGGGAAGTAGTTCTGCTTCTCTCTATTCGATGCAAAGTCAGGGCTCCAAGGGATCCATAAATTCTGAAACATTGAAATTGCTACCCGATCCACGGTGGGGAGCTGGCAGCGGGGGTGTTCGTTCCAGGAACTACAGCAATGGGAGTCACAACATGGCGAATATTGGTTCATACTCGACTGATTCAGGAGATCCACGAGGAGTAACGTACGGTAGCTCTGGTTCTGTCAATAATGGCTCTTCTAAAGAGGTGATCACTATGAATGGCTCTATGAAGGGTATCACTGCTGAACCGCCGAGGCATCGTCGTTCCAACTCGGAGATATCCACTTCTTCCTTTGCATCAGGTGTGTCGATGTCAGGTGCGTCGATCGATCAGAGTGTCGAGCCGGTCATGACAGATATGACCAAGAGTGCCTTGTTCAAGGGCGTTACCAACAAGGGGGTTGTGAAGCTTCAGTTGCCAAAGGATAACTTTAGGTTGTTGAGTGACTGTGATCTTGGTGAGTTTGTTATTTTGGCGACTTCTTGCATGGCAATATTACCACGAGAATCCCTTACACATCTCATCATAATCACCTCTTGTTTCTCTCATCAGAATCTGGATACGTCTACAAACGTGACTTGGTCGGCAATGAAAGCGACTACTTTCAAGACTACCACATGACTTTCGACGATGCAGCCAAAAATGCATTCCACCCTTCATCCGAATGCCGATGTACATGCGCCAACTGTGAAAGATGCCATGGTCGTCGGAAGCAGCTCCCTCCGTCATACTACGTCATGTCGGTGAGCTCAGATATTTACCGGAGGATGTTCGACGAAGTATCAGAGAGTATGAACATGCCCTGTGGACTGTTCTATTGTGGTCATCATGAGGATGTGGATTATCCTAATATTGGGATTGCTGTGGTGGGTGTGGTGATCATATTTGCTGTATTGCTTTGGGCCACCATTTATGTAGATGGTTAGATTATAATAGATGACCAAGTCTGACTTTGGTGGCGAATGTGGGCTAGGGGCTGCCGTCATTTATAGTGTGAGCGGTTTTAGAGGAAGGTGATGGCAGAGTGAAGATTATTAGAGCAGCGTGAGAATGGAATTTGTTATGCAGTGAATGCTATGTTGCCACGGGCAATGTTGGACAATTCTACCCCGTGAGAAGTATTATGTAAAAGTGTCAAAAGAGGTTCCTTGCAAGTAATAAAAGCACAGGGACCTCGAGTAAAAAAGTTTAGTGTAATCTATTATTTGCAGCCAGAGATTGAAATATTTGATACTAATCAAAAGTCTTGGAGGAGGGAGACTCGTCATGTTAGGATTGCCCGTCTCATCTGTTCACTTTCAAAAACCATTTGAATCCCAATTTATCTAGTTGTTGTTTCCTCTCATCCGGGATGCCTTTGCCTCCTTCTTTGTTTTCTCTTCTTAGATTTGCCACCCATGTTCCAAGTTTTCCATATCTCTGTGTGACATTACAATGACCATGCTCTCCTTTGTATGCTTTCAACTCATCCTTCGCACAACAAGGAATGTAGTATTATGATTATGAGAATATTTGAGGCCATTTTCCGTAAAAGATGATAAGTACTTACAATCTTGTCATTCCACTTTTCCTCATTCTTCTTCTTCTTGTTTACACCTTGACCATACCCAATGATCCATGCAAATCCCAATCTATCTAGTTGTTGTTTCCTCTTATCCGGGATGACTCCTTGTCTAGATCTTTGTGTACTCACCCAACGTCCGAGATTTTCATTTCCATATCACAATGGTACCTCACAATGACCATGAATATCTTTGTATGTTTTCAACTTAGCCTGTGCAAAACAAGGAATGTAGAATTATGATTATGAGATTAATATTTGAGGCCATTTTGCGTAAAAGACAACAAGTACGAACTTACAAAGAGCTTGTTCCACTTTTCACTGCGGCGGCCTGTCATTCCTGCAAGTCCATTCGCGTATCCCAACTTGCCTGCTTCAACGCGTTCTTCCGGTGCCATTTTGCCAAGTCCTCTTCTGTAACACTCTTGGTAACTATTTTGCTATGGGAGATGGGCTATATTTATTTCCTACCTCGCTAATTAGTTTACTTTCTTCTTTTAAGTCTATCATACACGGGTTCAATCTTGGCAAATCTGTTTCCCTAATCTTGCGAGGCTTTTAGCTTGTAGGAGCTCATGGCTGTGCATAGATGCAAAAGGCTGATTCCCTGCATACCCCACATGATCATCAGCCCTGTTTGTCATGATAAGGAAGAAAGCGAAGTGTCAGCAGACAATATTAAACCAGGTAGAAATCCCAAGCCGTGGTATTGACGGATACTTACATGAGTGCAAAATAGTATTGATGCCTCCCAAACTCATACCAGAATATTGAACAAGGAGGGGATACATTGGTAGCAGGGGGGCATTGCCAATAAAACCAATGTAGAACATGATCCTATACGGCAGCCTAACCAAACCAATAGGAGACTCCTTCGAACTACTTCCCCCCACAGTCTTGGACGATGACCAATTCCGCAACCACAACGTCGCAAGGCAATAAAATGTAGATGGGAACTGTGTAATTCCAGCAATGAAAATGTCGCACGCTGGGCGCTTGAAGCTAATGTACCCCAAAGCACAAGCTACTGCCATGTATGACCCGTACGCAGGCCAGAACCACCTGACATGAATTTAATTATGTATTGCAATGCGAGGTGTCAATTTTGACAGTCGAGAATATACCAGTATTCCACAAATAAACTGAATTCACTTACCAAGGTCCCAAAGGAACAGCTCCTTTTACACCAAACACTTGTTGCACTTCTCTCCCAATCAATCCCATATAACAACTAGCAAACGACACATTCCCCACACACAAATACCAAAGCACTTTAAACCGCATCGTATTCAATGAATCAATCGATGTAAAATGTTGATGAGCCCATGCCCCCGCCAAAGTCGACAATCCATAACAGCTCAATAATGAAAAACTGTACACCCGTAACCGGTATGAAGCCTGATTCTTTTGGGGGCAATTATCCGGTGCACTCGCCATCAAACACTTGATAGCCAACACCGCCATGACCACAGTCAATAGATAATCAGTCCCATATGTCCATGCAGAGTTGTCAAATTTGGTATGTTCATTGTCGTATTTGTACCACGCAGGTTCATACGTTTTTATGGCGGCCGATGCTACTCCAGGCATGTTAAAGGGAAACCACAGTGAGAATTTCATGATGGATACGCTGATGAATGCCACGACAGCGAAGGCCTTTAGAGATGATGTTAAAGAACCCGTTGTCTCTGTCTCTGCGTCTTTGTTTTGTTGTATCGATGAGGACTCATCGCTTACATCTGTGGATAGACGGTCATACTTTGCTTTTTTTTGCATGCACATGATGTTGCGATATGGGGGCTTAGTGAAGTAGTCTTTGGTTTATTTGTTGTTACAGCAGCAATAGCGATTGCACGGAATTCAACAGATGATGATGATATCACGTGTTGAAAATTTGTTGTTTTTGCGTAGGATTATGACATGTACAGAAGATCAAAGACAAAGGGGGAAATAGGTGAGAAGATTTTAGCAACGCTCTAACTATGAAGAACGCCACATGCAAACAATCGTGCACATAAAATAGAGAAGAAATGTCGGATCGGAAATCGGAGAGGATACCGCTAAAATGCAGCCGATGACGACGCGAAGCGCTTGAGAAGACCGCCATTGCCCAACGCGAATAGATTTTTTTCACAGCAGATAGCAGAGATCTCTTACCTGAGTGCTTCTATTTTTTAACCTGCAATACATTCAACGACAACGACTCTCGGGTATTTTTTATCGCGGTGAATGTAATGGTATTGTAATGGGTTCACTTCTTCTTGGCCTTGATTGTTGAGGATGTTGGTTGATTGCCTTCACTTTGATTTGGTGTGAAGTTCCACGAGAATCCACGCGTGGTGGTCAATCAACTCCGACGACGTCATGTCCTCCGTCACAGGTCGACGTGTCGCAGATACAATAGGCCTCTCCGAAGATGGTACTTGGCGATCTACGAGTTCGCATACGTGACTTATCGCCAGATAAGTTGAAGAAGGAGAAGAATCTCGAAGAATGAAGAATCCTGAAGCTGTCCTGAATGAAGATCATGTTCTGAAAATCAGTGGCCAAAATTGATACGAGCGTCCGTCCCCCGTCCGCCTCCATTTCATTTCATGCACACCCATCCTACACACACATCGCACACCGCTCATTTTAATTTTCAACGTATCTCTCACAACTTAAACATCATGATGGAACTGATCGAAAAGCCACAAGCATAATCGATAGCATGCGGTCCATGGAATATTCGTGGCCACTCACGTTGGGAATGGTGGTAAGTACAATAAGCATAGTCACTGACGATCGGTAGGGTTTGGACAATCTCTTGGTGATGACGATGGGGTGATGGGCACAAAACGGAATAATAACTGCAGTGATGATAAATTCTTCGTTGTCTTCCGCATCACCTGTTTGAGCCGCAGCCTCGTCTTTTTACGAGGACTTGAGGCTGGAGCTTGCAGATGGGCACTATGGAGGCAACCTTATTTCATTATGAGGAATCAAACGCGACCATACTCTCTGAGCAGTTATTATATTGTTTCTTTGTTGTTTCTTTGTTGGTGTGTTGTGTTCTAATTTTCACTGCATCATTTCTATCATTAACGTTTGACCTTGTATTACTCAGCAGATAAGATGGTTAGGTAACGTCGAAAGAAGTGGCTGTCTGTCACTGCCCCAGCTCCAAGGGAGTGGTAATCGAAAGAAACTGCAGCAACATCGCACTCTGCTTGTTTTTTATGTTGTCATTTCAAACTTGTCGAGGCTGCTAATACGCTGAATGTGATGAACCATCTCTCAGAAGTTGAGCGATGACGCCAGATGCTATTTCCTCTGTCAGAATCAGTGTTGATGGGATGACAGTATTGATTGACAACTATGACCTGAAGTTCTGCTGGCCAATCTGGAGGAGTTGAAGAGTTCTGCCTGTCTGATTTTCATGAAAACCATCCAAGCCGAGAGATGGATGTCTTGCTGAAAGAAAGAATGAAAGTAAATATAATTCAAGCAATAACATTCTTGAGCGAACACCTTTTCTCTTGCAGTTTGCCTACCTCTGAGTAGTGCCTTTACACCCCAGAACTTCTCATGCATGGGTGAGGATGTTATGCCTCGTTTTGGGACCACTTTTACTTGTGCCGACTCAGGCCCCTTACTTGCAGATGGTTTTAACAACTTTGATCCTGGAGGCGTATTATTGATGTTAAGTAGTGGGTGCAACGTGCTGAATCCCAGACAAGTTGTTGGGATTCGGTGACAAATATGACTGTGTATGGTATGCTGAAACAAAGAATGATAAATCAATGGACAAAATTATGGTTACGGCTAAACAAACTTTACAATCTACTCTTTACAATTTACAAGCTCTCCAACTAGAGCCAAAGCTGCAACATCTTTTGGAAAAAATCAGGAAGCAATTACACCATTCTATTACACATTCATTCGCACATCACTCGATTCAGGCATTGTCACTGGCAGTACTGCCCAATAAACTGCTTTGTAGATCATTTTCAGGCGCATTGGCCTCCTCCTCCTGCCTCTTCTGCATTCGTTCATACCTTGGCTCACGCATGCATCTACTGAACACCGACGCAGAGAGGAAAAAGAGCTGCGCACAAATGAGTGAAGTCGCCCCGCCACCCCAAGAACAGCCGTATTTGTCACATACGCTACTTCGGATCATTGGCCAGGTCAAAGCAAGCGAAAACTGAACCATTCCACCACTAATATCAATCAACTTTTGCCCCAAGGGCAGAGGACAAAGGCATTGATTGAAAAATCCAAAGAAAGTTAAGATGCAGCCAAAGATGAGACCCATCATGCTGCATGCACGTCCCATGTTGATAAGCCAGTCGGTATCAGTCTCGCCCTTGTCCCACCCCACACATCCATCTGTGTAACCATCGATGTCAGCTCTCCAGGGTCCAATGGAGCCCATGCCTCGTCCAAGTACTAGCATGTCGCATGTGCCTACAACCGCTGATGTAGCTGCAATTCCTGCGGCGAGAAAGCCGAGAACGGCAATCTCAAAAATAATCCCGACGAGTGCTCCTGGCATTTAGACAAATAATTTTACTGATGCTTGCTATTAAAGTGCTGCAATTCCTATTGCGTCTGGTGTCTCGCTGTAGTATGAGGGGGGTNACCAAACAGAGCATGCTGTGAGAGATTACAACTTGTCCATGAAGCGGCCAAGCACTCTGGCTGTTGCTGCAATTTTCAACTCATTAGAACAAATTGACCAACAAGATCGTCACGCCATTCTTCGCGCTCTCATACCAGTCTTGGATGAACAATTTGACTCTCCAAGAGACATACTTTCTGCAAGAAACAAATTGCTATCTCTTGTTGAGGGCAATGACGATACTGATGATGATACAATTATGACTGAATCATCAAGAGAAGTGGAAGGGCGCATTCTGGATAGCGAAGCGAGTGAATATTGTTGGGAAAAACATACATCTCCTGCGTCGCCAAGGGTGGTACCGAGGTGTGTTTCTATTTGTCCCTGAGGTAATGCTCATTTCGATAATTGAATTGAATGATAACATTAATCAATCTCTGCAGCACTTGCAATGTTTATTTCTTGATCTGAGATGCAATTCTTCCAATCAATAACTAATACTTCTATTCGTCATAGAAATCTTTTCATCAACTATCACGGATACTACTGAATGTCCACTCTATGTATCTTCTCTTCTGCGTGATTTAGAGTTCGATGTGCCAAGTTTGGGTACTGTGTTGTCTTCTCCAGTCGTATGACATGGGATAATGAAAAGAACCTATTCATTCGGTATTGTGTCATGCACATTGCGTACGATAATATCATGCACATTGTCAAGGCTTTGGCTTGGCACACAGTCTGCATATTCTGCTCTCGAGGTGATATGATTCTCTCGTCTAGAAATATAAACAGAACAGAGATCTTGAGCTTATGACAAATTAGAACAGATCTTTGGGATTCATTTTATTGGTAATCATTGTAACTAATCTCTCTTCTCAAAACTATATAACCAATGTTGATTGTCCTTGGGTAACATGCACCACCCTCGACCAACGAGACCAAGTGATACTACTGCTGTGAATAATGTTAATCCATTAATCCCATACTCTCATGACACATCCATTGCCACCTTGCCATTTAGCACTTTCATTTTTCCGCCTGAGTTGTGTTTGGCTGGCACTGCTTAAGCAGCAAGATATCTCTTCCAATATGATATTCGGTGAGATTATATCTTTTGGAGAATAAACAGAAGATGATATGGTTATGATGTCGTGAGAGGATGAGCAATCAAGAGTTTGTATAAACATGCCGCCTGAGCGTGACCATGCATGTATACTCAATGCCCAACGGTGCAACGACGTTGGCACTGCACATATTTGCTTAATATTACGAGAGCTGTTGGGATAGCAATTTGTCTCGAATAAATGGAAATGGATGGAAAAAGAGGTACTGCTATATTTTATTTATTCATTGCAAATCATGAACGACACCAGACCCTTCTCATAATTCTGTTATGCAGATCGACGCGGGAATGGTTCTTCGTTGGTAACTTAGCCAAAATCACAGTCCGATCATAGGTGGCGGTTTTAGATTCGTATCGTATTAAGGCTAACTGCAAAACGACACGTTATCAAGCTAGGATCTCATAGGTAAGTAGGTGCCTCTTGGCTTCTTTTTGTTAAGTAAGTACCGAGGGTAAAATTGTACCTACTCGACCCTGTAGGTACATACTAGACCCTTCCAGCCCTCTAGATTCCGGCCTTTTCTTCTCTTTCGCCTGCTTTCGCGGGTTTCCTCACAGGATTTTATGATACTGTTGTTCAGTCATGGTCGCGCAAACAGGTACTATGTACAATATCCAATTTTTACATGCTGTGTTGGGGGTGCATTTTTACAATAAGGGAGAACCAATCAATCCTCAGCTACCTCGTAAACGGTAGCTAATAATAAACTAACACACACACACAGCATATGTACCAGAACGGGCTCCCTAGCCTCGGCTCTCTCCACCGATCCAATCACACCTTGTTTACTATTTACTTATGACACTACAAAAATTAGCCCGTTCTCAGCATCGCACCACACTGTCTACTAATAGCGTAAGCCGGTGACTACGAAGTCCTCTGTTGAAAGAAATTAGTCCCACAAAGTTGGATCGGATCTTGTCGGATCTCTGAAATATCTAAGTCGTTACAATTTAATCGCTTTCCCTTCTGGAAAACCTGTACCATGATGGCCGGCTCGCGTGCGGAACGTTACGAATTACGAAAGCTGCCGCCAACCTGCGCCAACAACAAGCAAAAATCCACACAAGAAATGAGATGCGACGACATTACAAGACTCTACAAGAATCGCCCACAGGATGAATTATTGACAACAACAACCAACCAAGAACCAACAACAACAATCGACAACAAAAGTCAACACCAACGAGCAACAACAACAAATGAACATAATCACCAGTACGATTTTTCTTATATCCAGTCAAATCTCTCTAACTCAATAGAGAGAATTCTATTCATTTCAATAATACCATCTGTTGCACCATGACAAAACCAATTCCCCGACGCTCCCGGTCAACACGGAGCCCTACCCCTCTCAAAATAAGCTCTGCCATCTGCATTCTCTCGCTCGCCATCATCTCCAACAATCACCCCCCATGGCCATGCCTCTTCGCCTCCGCTCAATCATCCATCACCCATCGAATCGCATCCTCCATCAACTCCAAACAACCATCATCGCGAGCATTAGTCCAAGTTGCACAACAACAATATCAACGTGAACTTGATGGGCAATATGCCGCAGACGATGCCTACGTTAATCAGGGCGCAAACGAATATTACGACGATGATGCAGCGAATGAGGCCATGGCTGCGAGGGATGCTGCGGGGGATGATGGTTATTTGGATATGGCAGGTGTTGATTTTGGGGAGGTTTCGATTATGCCTGTTAGTTGTGTCAATTAGTGAGTTTAGTGTAGCGGTCACAACATCATGTTATCATGGAGAAATATTTATCACTCATGCCATCATGTGCACTCATCTCTCAATTATTTTCTTGCTCAAATAATAAAAACGCCATTCATAAAACAACACAGCCACAATGGACACATGATCAAATTCCAATTCTTCGAAAAATCCTCATCGCTCAATTGTCATTTTAAGAACATTGGCACCTTTGTCGTGTCCATTGCTCACTATATGCGAGCTTACTTCAACTACCAGGCTTTGACTCATGGGAATGATTTTACGTTGCCGGGTGATGTTGGCTTTTTAAATGTGGGTTATTTTTGGTTCTGTTCTTGTATTCGTTTCTTTACCACGTAATTGATCTGATATATCCGTCTCAACGTTTCATTATTCATCACCCTAATCATCCATCATGCATGTATCAGTGTGTCATGCTCAAGGAAACTGCCAACGCCGAATATCCACTCTATGCCAAAATCGGATGTCAGCACCGTGACACGTACACGTCCACGAAGCTTCAGCTCCTTCTTTACATTGATAATCAGTGCTCCCAGCCTTACAGTCAGGACGAGGCCTATAATAGTGATGGGTATGATCTTAGTAATGGATACTTTTTGAGTAGCAAGGTGAGTTACATTGTGATGGCAGAAGATTTTGGTAGACTTGACTTGAGATCAAGAAGGAGATGTATGGAGTGGGCAGCGAATGCAGCAGATGAAAGGGAGAGACTTGTGGACCGAGTAGATGATCTTTCAACAATTGTATATTCTAATACCTGATCCTTTTTGCCCACATCACATGCACAATATTTGCAGGTATCATCCCATCCCTGCATCCCCGAGGAAATCTCCGTATCCTTCACACAACGATACTTGGCTTGGTATGAGCGAGAGTACGATTATGATGCCAATGACCAAGAGGAGGTTGAACATGATGGAAATGATGACACCAACGATGAGGTCCAAGAAGGCTGGTATCATTGCTGGAGATTCCATTGCTAGCATTACCGTGTACAAAGAAGAGATGAGTTTCTCCATCAGATTGGTATAGGACGAGAGGACAAAGAGTCGTGTATGCGATATTGAAACACAACC
>JAZGVS010000481.1:0-14600 GCA_037356235.1 Bacterosira constricta
TTGTTGTACCAACTACCCATGTAATATTTGAAGCGCTCGTCTATACTGGGGAATTCATATTGTGCAATCTCAAACGCATGCTGGCTCTTTCCCCTCTGACCTTCGTTCATCATCGGGTCAGCCTCCACATAAACAGCATTCTGTTTCTGACCGGAATTTGCTTGGGTGTTGATAAAATAATTACGTAGGTTAATGCCAACAACAATAGATAGTGAAGCCAACAAGGAAAGGATGGCAGTGAGGCGATTCATGGTACGATTGCCGCCTTCTGCTTCTGGCTGGTGTTGCAGGCGAATGATTCTATTATTGTTAGTTGCTTATACTAATAATACTAATATATTTTATGTCAGGGGGATGGTGTTGTGAGCCTGGTGTTTTTCCGGTGTGCCATATTGTAGGCGATAGTTATCTTCTGGTTCTGGTGCTGTGGTTAGTCGCGGTTAATGTTGAGGTCGAGGGTTGGGAGTTGGGAGGTTATGCATGTTGTATTACCTAGTTGGTTGTCTTGAGAAAGAACCCTGGGAAAAATGCTGAGTATCGTACCGTTACAGCGAGTAGCAGCAAGATCGTACGATAGGTAGGGTTAATCAAATTGTTTAGTTATTTCACTTCCCATCGATGACAGATTTATTTCACATCGATGACATTTATTTCTCATCGATGGGAAATAAATGTCATATCTGAGATAATTTCCTCAGCGCTGAGTGACCAACCACGTACCTACCTACCATACGATAGTAACTCTCGGTATGTACCCACCTAGGTATCTCGTCGGTGAGTTTTATTTCTCAGCGCCAAGGGGCCGTCATAAGAATAATCTAAGACCGTATGTTAGCCGAGGTCATGAGGTTCCCAGGGCTCAATCTCACTTTTTTTTCTTGTCTTTTCTTCTTTGAGAAGCCCCGAGAAGCCTTCAGAGGCAGCTGAAAGCGATAGGTGTCTGAATTGGAGTCACGAAAAATCTGATACAGGACATATTCGTGTTTTTTAGGATTTTTTTATGAGGTAATGAGGGTCTGAGGGGCCAAAACGGGTTTTTTGGCGGGCAGAAAAAAAGAGGGTAAGAGGGTCTGGAGCCCCGAAAGGATTCTCTAACATGCGGTCTTGGATTCTTCTTATGACGGCCCCTTGGACTCAACTGAAAAAATGGCTAACTACAGAAACGCCTTCATAGAAGTAGTAGGAAGTACCATAGTCATAGCAAAGAGACAGTAGATGTATTGTACTTGACACTTGACAACATAGCCCAAGCCAAACTCCTCCAATACCAACCTGCACCAACAACCATGATGCATTTGATTTTCCTCTTCGCCGTCGTCTCCTCCATACTGCCTCATGGTGCGAGTTTCTCTCCTGGACCAGCCCGCATTTCATCACATGGATCAATCAACTCTACGCCAAATAATAATCCCAACGTAGCTCGTCATCATTATTCATCACCATCTAGAACAACACGTCTACATTCCACGGATGATAAAGATGCCGAAATTGCAGCCCTCGAGGAACGGCTTAAGCAATTGAAGGAACCAGAATCTCCTGCTGTTTCGGAACCGGAACCTACTTCAATGGAACTGACAGCCGACGACGAAGATGACGCAGACTTTGATGGCGAAACCGAAGACAGCGTCATGTTCAGCGAACGATGGAAGGAGGCAAAGGACGGCTACCTAACAAAAGAAAAAGAGGTCACCATGGAGAAAAATATGGGTGGTCTTGCCAATGTTGCCAAGGTTGGATTAGCGGTGGGGGGTTTGGTACTACTGGGATTATTCTCTCAGGTTCATATTGGGGAGGACAATTTGCAGCGTTATCAGGATATTAAGGGTTCTCCTTCTAGGATTGATCTTGGCGATTTGAATCAATAAAAGATTAATTGTTCTGGGATGATAGAATTGTATAGTCTGTGCCTATTCGGGGCATCATGTGCTATCTGGTGAAATGTGAAACCGTCAAGATCAATGAATGTGTTAATAAATACGAAGCGGGCTAGGATGTGTCATATGGGAACAATGCCATTGCCGTCTTCATCACCATCAAACTGAGCAACAGTCATGATGGGGGAAGATAGTGGAAGCTCCGATTCAACCATTACATTGGGATCGAGGGGCATATTGGATTGGGGAGAATCACAGTATTTAAATGTAGTAGTACAATAGCTTCTTTTAAACTGCTTAATAGAAGGTAGTTTACCAGTGATAGTAACAGTCATTGCAATAGCCATTTGACCATTGTGTTGAACAAGGTGGGTAGATCTCGGAATAAACCTACCATATCCTCTTCCTGGGGCATCATTGATTTTTATTGGATTGTCACAAATTGTCATGTCACGGCTAAATCTTGCGCTGAGTGGCTGAATCAGCGAAAAGATTTTCAGCGGGGTTATCCGATAGATAGGGCGGGCACTCCAACGCAGCCCTCCAAAATGTCTGTCTCCTATCAGTACTTTTCAACAGATTCTTTAGGAGAAGCAAATTATTTTTTGACGGGCATGCCCCCAAACCCGCTTTATCATCGTGGCGCGCCACGTGAAAATTCACCTGAAATTTTTTATTCCCGCCGCCGCGAATCGCGAACCCGCAACAACAACACCAACAACCACACAAAACCATCATCATCATAAAAAACACAACCATCATGACATCCCAAAAACGAAACCACGCCACCACCCTCCTACGAGGCTCCTCCTCCGCCATAACAATCACAACCTCCAACACCAATACCACCAAAGCAGGCGCCAAACTCACCCACTCCCTCTCCAAATCACTACACGACTTGATCCATTCCGAAAGCAGCGCGACTCGCACCAACAGCGAGAGTAGCGCGACCGAATCGCACATTGTCGAGACAGATGTCTACCACCAATATCTAAACTCACCACCCACCAAACTTGCCAATGCATCCTCTCGAGATTCGTGGCATGCACGTGGAGAACTGTGGCTGCAGTCCGCCATGGCTAGCGTGGGAGTTGGTTCGAATGTCAACACGCTCAAATTTTGGAAAGAGCATGGAAGGGAGGAGGGGAGCGAGTTTATGGATTGTCGGTACTTGGTTTGGTTCGTCAAGGAAATCCTGTTGGAGGAGGGTGTTGCCGGTACCTCCTTAAACACGGAGGAGGATGATTTCGGTGAACGGTTATTCGACATGATGGAACAATGGCATTTTTCCATTCTCGTCCTACTCCACAAAAGCGGCGCCAGGAATGACGATGGCGATTCCGGAGAAGAAAACGAGGGGGAGGAAGCTGGAGTACTGTGGCAAATGCTCCTTCAAAATGCACACCTCACACCCGACTCCTTGCGCGATACTTTGGAACACTACACTTCTCCGCAGGAACGGTATGAACAGTGTACGACGATGGAGGAGTTGGAGGATGATTTGGGTGCGGAGTATTTTCAATGGCCTTGTTTCTTTCGTTCGGCTGCTTTGGAAGCTGGCGAGGTTCATTCTCAACAGAGTAGTGGCAGTGCGAACAAACGAAGGAGGAGCAATGGCAACAAGACCTTGCGCAATTCCGACAGTACCAACAATCACGACTGGTGGCCACTGTTTGGCTATGCCATTACCCACGCCTACCTCGCTCACCAATCCAACATGACAATGCAACAAAAAATACAACATCTCCAAAACCACATTATACCATGCCTACCCAAAATGATGAACATACCCAATTTTGACTACACTACCAAGAATTCATTACTGAGTGGTATTTCGGCATGTGTTTTGGATGAGTTGGGCGAGTGGATCGTGTTGGATGGATTGGTTCTGGGCGAGGCGCAGGAGGAGGCACGGATGAATGAGGAGGTTTGTGATTCCATGAGGGCGGGGGTTGGTTCGCTTGTGGATTTGTTGTTGGTGGATGGGTGAGTCTTTTTGGTGTTTTGTTGTACCCATTTCAATGCCATTGATCTAATAGAACTCATTTTTGTCTCACTGAACATTTTACACCCTCATCACATACTTGCCAACAATATAGAGTCCTGCCCCAACTGGCCAAACTTGTCAAATCACCACTGGCAAATCTAGTGTCCGAAGCGGCCGATGCCCTCTTGAACTATTCCGAAGTTCATCATCGACTGCGCAATCCAAACTCTACCTCCAACAATGAAGAGGAGAATGAAAACAACCACACCAAACTCCAAGAACACCTAACAAACGATGCCAAACTCATCACCACTTTTATCCAAAAAGCCTCCCCCCAACTCCAACACGAACTAACCCAACATCAATTCATTCCATCCCACTACTTCTCCCACACCTCCATCGAAGAGGACCAGCCATTGCATCCAATGGTAACCTACACGCGTGTCGGTGTATGCTCCAATGATTTGCCATGCGTGGCCAAACAATGTCGCATGCTGGAGGATTGCAGTGGTGTGGAGGTGGGTGTGAAGCGCCATTGTTATTTTTTGTTGTATGAGAGGATGCAGGATTTGGGTGTGCTGTTGGAGGATGGGTGGGATAGTCCCAGTTCAGATTCGAGTGGGGCAACCTTGGCGAATATTTCAGTGGGCTCGGTAGGACGAACATGTGCGCTATCCTACCTCGAAAATATTATCGTCGAAGCCAAGGAATCTCTCATTGACAATTCTTCCATTAAAAATCGTCATCAGTACGAGGAGCAATTGCTCTGCGTCAAGGATGCAGTACGACGCACCATACTAAAGTTCCTATTGCCACGTGCGTACACTCCTCATGAGGCTTTGGGGATTGCCACGGACCTGTCCGATGCGCAAAGTGTTCCCAAGTTGGAACATGCGACGTGGAATACCCCCGGTGGGGGGAGTGTGGAAAAGAAGTCGGCGGTCGATGTGGCGTGTCGTATACTTTCTGTGCCTAGTTTGTATTCCGTGTATAATGAGGGGTTGGTGGAGGATGAGTCGGTTGTGGCGGTGGAGGAGGAGGAGTTGTTGGACGATGAGTTGGATGATGTGTTGCAGGAGGAGCAGGGTGTGGAGGAAGAATTGGATAATGTAGATGAGGAGGAAGAAGATGCATATCAAGTGGTCGACGAAGAGGAAGAGTTGGAGGAGTTTGAAGAGGAAGAAGCGGATAGTGTTCACGAGGAGGAAGGAGATGCACAGCAGGTGGTTGAGGATGAAGAGGAGGAGCTGGAGGATGGCCAAAAGGAAAGGTCCATCCCTATCATCAATGAGTTGCCAGAGATTCACGATCATGTGGACGATGCATCCGCCAGCAGCGAGGAACAAGAACCAATTGAGGATGATGAGGAGAATGATGTGATTGATCTCAATGATTCGGAGGAGGAGGAAGTACCAGCATCGGTCGAGGGGCTACCAGAACAGCCAGCTGCTGACGACTCGGCTGAAAGTGTGTACGATTCAATTGAAGAAGACGGCGCAGACACTGACGCGACCAAATCAATACAATCTCAAGACAGCAAACAACCACACCCCCAATATCCAGGAAACTACAGCGAATCCGACTCCTACCAAGAGGAAGACGAGGACGAGGCCAATCGCCACGCGGCATTCGAGGGCGGCTACGACAGCGAGGAAGGCCGTGGGGACGATCACCACGAGGTTCATGACAATGTCGGTGGTGAGGGAGGTGCCAATGAAGTGATTGAAATGTTGGACAGTTCGGAAGAGGAGGAGGTGGAGGAGAGAGCACAAGAGGAGGCGGAAAGGGAGGAGTTTTGGGAAGAGGAGGGGAAGGAGGGGGATGTTTTGAATGATAAGGTGGATAGGTATATTGAGTCCCATGTGCAGGAGAGTGGGGATGAGATTCAAGAAGGAGAGCAAGATGAGGCTGGTGCTGACGTAGAATCGGGCGTGAATGAGGATTATGAAAGTAATGATGAAAAAGACGCGGCTCAAATCAACGAAGCCAAGATCCTCAGCGAGGCTGTGCACGAATATATCAACCCATCGACTGGCGCAAAGGAAGACCAAGACAGTAAACAACAGAAGGAACAAAAAGAGCCCTATCCCCCACACCAAAAAGAATATTCTGGCAACTACAGCGAATCGGACTCCTACCAAAAAGAAGACGAGGACGAGGCCAATCGCCACGCGGCATTCGAGGGTGACAACGACAGCGAGGAAGGCCGTGGGGACGATCACCATGAGGTCCATGACAATGTCGGTGGTGAGGGGAAGGAGGGAGGTATTTCGGAGGAGGAGGAGGCGGAGGAGAGAGCGCAAGAGAGCACAGAAAGGGAGGAGTTTTGGGAGGAGGAAGGGAAGGAGGGGGATGTTTTGAATGATAAGGTGGATAGGTATATTGAGTCCCATGTGAAGGAGAGTGGGGATGAGATTCAAGAAGAAGAACAAGATGAGGCTGCAGCCGATAAAAAATCGGGCGTGAATGAGGATTATGAAAGTAATGATGAAGAAGACGCGGATCAAATCAACGAGGCCAAAATCCTCAAAAAGGCTGTGCACGAATACATTAACCCCTCGACTGGCGCAAAGGAAGACAATACTGTGGATCGAATGGAAGAGCAAGCAGAAGAGGAAGAGAATGAGAGCGACAATGATCCCATCCCTCAACCTAATTATTATGATTGCCTCGTAGATGAAGAAGATGACATGACAGTCGATGATGAGGTTGTTGCTGTGGATGCGGATGAAGAGCAGGAGGTTGTAGCAGTGGCAGCAGCAGGAGAAGCGGACGGGAATCCAAGTGATGATGAAGATGGCGATGACTTTGTTGATTACGAGCAGGATGATTCTGCAGCTGGATCTGACCAAGAGGAAAACGCATTGGAGGAGGATGACGATGCAAACGAGAAGGATGAAATTCTCAATGATGCCACGGAGGTTGACAGTCCCAGTCCTGCAGCAGCTAGCGCGCACGGTGACAGTGACGACGAGGTAGAGGTGCAAGTTATTGATGCAACGACAATCCCAGCAGCTGCTGCTAATGAGAAGGAAGATGTGGACAAGGACACTGAGCAAGATTTGGATGCGATGGATCGTGGACAGGATGCCAAGGAGCCTCTTGGGGATGACTACGTTGCAGCGACATCTGATGATACCAAGGATGATGTTGCAGAACAACCCACGGAAGAGCAAGACACCCCTCACCAAAATCACAATCATGTACAATCTAGCCCCGGCGTCCCCGAAAGTGAAGAATTACTATCCGCCTTTCGTTCCGTGGAAGATGTGCTGGATGCAGAAGTTCGTGATATTGCCCAGATTGCTGGTGCGCAGCCCACGGGAGATGTTCTCTACTCGTCGGATGAGGGTGGCACGGATGACGTCATGGCCGACGACGAGCATGAAAGTATCGACACGGAGGATGATAAACGCAGCCTTGCCGAGGTTCCATCACAGGAAGAACAAAGTGATACAGAGCCAATGGACAACAAGGAAGGAATGGATGACGAGCCCGCCAGAAACGAGGAAGTGGCGATGGAGAAAGAGGAGGAAAGGGAGGAGAAGCCATCTGTCCTCGTTGCCGCGGCCATGTCATCGCAACGCCAGGGGAATAACTTCGATCAGAGCTCCACTCCCAACCAACCGTTCGAAATGAAGTTGGAGGGGGACGATAATCAATCGTTTGACAACACAAGCGCAGCATTGCCACCGGCCGAAGATGCCAATCTGTGGGAAAATTACGATGATGCCAGCCAAGGCGAAGGGACGGATGTGGATCATTCCAAGATTGAAGTGGTTGCCCGCTACCACGGTCAAGACCTTGCTGCGTTGGATTCTGTGGTGGATGTTCATGCCGATGCGGATGATACCGGAGAAGAAGGCAGCATTCTTGAGGATGAGGCAGTTGCCGAAGAAGACGGAGCTGAAGAAGAAGAGGTGGGGCATGCAGCGGGTCAAATGACAGACGATGGATATGATCCTGATGCGGAGGTCACGGAAGAAGAACACCCCGACCGCACAAGGGCAAAGAAGGCGATTGACGATGGCTACGTTCCTGATGCCGAGGCCACGGAGGAGGAGCAGAATATCAAAACACCCAAGAAGGAATTGGCCATTAAGAAGCGAGCAATGGAGGACGAAGGGTACATTCCTGATGCTTCAGAGGCAGAGGTATCCGAAGTGGAACATATGGATCCAAATGATAACCAACGAGCACCATTAGCTGCTGTGGCTGCTTCTGTAGCTGCTGCTTCCAGAGATGTCCGATTTGACCTCCCCAGCATCAATCCATCCACGAGCCAATCTGTAATAGACGAGGGATATCTTCCAACAGACGATGGCCTCACGGAAGAGGAGAAGTTAGATCGATCCAGCAAGACAACACTGTTGGCTGTAGCTCCCGCCCCATCTATTGACGAGGGTTACATTCCAGATGATACATTTACGGAAGAAGAACGGGTGGAGATGACTCCTCGCCGCAGCAGACGTGGGAATCTTGATGAGGGATACTTGCCCGATGGACATACTACGCCTGGGGAGGCTACGGAGGAGGATCAGGGTGAGGAGGGCATCAAAGAAGCAGAAGTGGTGGCAGCTGTTGCCCTTGATGCCATCCCAAAGGCTCCTGAGGATGAGATTGAAACGCTCGCAAATGAGAAGGAAGAAGACGCCTCTCATAAAGCGGTACCTGCGGAGACAAGATTGGACGATGCCATCGACGAGGGATATTTACCATCGGCCGTGGAGGGTACGGAAGAGGAGCTATCGGAGAAGGAGGATACCGCAACCACAACAAAGATGATGGCCAGCAAGAAAGATAAAGAAGCCCATGATGAAAATTATAATGGAGAAGTCAACACGGAAAAGGCTGCGACCATGCCATCGGTCCTTGTTGCCGCTGCCACTGCTGCATTGCAAAAACATCCAGGTTCTACCAAGGCTGCTGCTGCCGCTGGGGATGGTATTGCCACCAAAGCAGACGCTTCCACGCCCATGAAAAGTGCCCAAGAAGAAGACAAGGTTGAATCTTCGTTTTTGGGTGATTCCGATGGAGACACGAAGATTGGGGATTTGCCCTTGGAACAAGAAGCTGCTGTTCCCGTTGGAGGAGACAAGGATGAGGACATTCTAAAATCTTCCGAAATTGAAAAAGCAGAGGATGTAGATTCCAAGGTTGGTAATGACGAGAAGGATGCCAAAGTCGATGCCATGATGGAAAATGATGACGAAGACAAGGTTGTGGAATCGGCAGATGTCCCCGATCAAGCTAGTACAACTACAACAGATGAGAATAATGTCGCAACAAAAGCGGTCACCACTCCAGAACCAGATGAAGATGATGACACAATGGACGATGATAAAGTGAAAGGAGGAGATGCGGCAGACACGGTTGTTGCCGTTCCAGAACAAGCTACTGATGACAATGAACCTATGGAAAAGTTACCCAGCGCTCCTGCTCCAGATGGAGATGCAACAAAGGATAATGTAGTGGAGAAGATGAACGAAATACCTGTCGCCAAGGATGAAGTTGCTGCTGTTCCGGAGCAAGGTGACGATGACGCCAATGCGAGTGATGTAAGCACAGGGGGAAATGAAGAAGAAAATGCCGATACCGCGATATATGATAACGAAAAAGATGCAACAGAAACGAAAACACATGACACTGATGCCATTCTTGACGGAACAAAGACAGCCAATAATGAAGTGGGCAATGTTGTGGAATCTGCAGCTGGAATCAACGATGAAACCGAAGCAGCAGGTGACGATGACGCAATTAATGAACAACAAGAGGTTGAAAGCTTTTCTGACTTGACAGTGGTGCATCTGAAGGAGAGGCTGCGAGAATTGGGACTTCGAGTGAGCGGCAAGAAGCAAGTATTGATTGATAGGTTGTCTGATCATTTGTATCCAAGTGGCACCCGTTTGGAAAAGCATGGCGACACCGCATCAAAATCCAAAGCTGCGTCCAAGAGCCCCAAGAAGCGATCTGCCAGTGCATCCTCAAGGGCATCGAAGCGGGGCAAGAAGTCTTCGCGGAAGGTTGCGGAACAGCACGACACACCCATCAGTGAACTTAGCCATCCTGTGGATTTGGATGAGTATGAGATGGATGGTGACTCTGTGCAGGAATTACATTTTGCGTCAGGAACTGGGACAAACTCCATTGGACCATCTCCGGGAGTTCCAACCTCCATTGTGACAACTCGCGAGAGAGGTGGAAGGTTGCCTGTAGTGCCTGAGGGTGATATTGTAGAAGGCTCGACTGTTGATGACACGACGGGTACAACCGAGGCGAAGATGAAATCTGAGGAAGCATCACCGGCGAAGTCAACAAGATCCAAGAGAAGCACTCGTCAGACGAAGAATGATGATGAGTCGGTAGCGAGTGACGACTCATCCGTCGCCTCTAGATCAAGTCGTCGGAGTAAACGGAGTGCTGGAGCTGCTGCCGACGACGATGACGCGTCCACTGTGTCAAGGAGGAGTACCAGATCGAAACGCACAGCAGAGAGCGAAGATGAAAGTGCTTTAGAGGTATCCACAAAGCGAAGTACTAAAAGCCGAAAAGCGGAAGAAGAAGTCCCAGAGGCGAAAGAAGCTGTTTCAAAACGGGCACGTGGCAAACCGAAGAAGGATGTTGATGTCGAAAGCAGCGTGGCCTCTAAGCGAAGCACGCGAGGAAGCACTAGAACGAAGAAGACGGATGAAGCAGTGTCTGTGGGAACACGACGTAGTACTAGAAGTAGAGCAAAAAAATGATGGCCTGGTTGAGAGTATTCACTACGATACCAAGGCAACTAACTAGAACTGATTCAAGTTCATGACGATGCTATATTTCCGCAGACGGTCATGCCAATTTGAATGTTCTATAAATATTACATATTATTTTACGGCATTCTATTCTCATTTTTACACTTGGTGTATAAAATGCTATTCATTATTGATAGATCTCAAACTAGAGGAAAGACTCTGCAAATATTTGAACATCATTTTTTTTAGATTAAGGGTTAAAAGATACAAAGCATTGAATTCAGAGTGTACCCATTGCCACTAGCTCTAAATATTACCACAGTTGATGTGTGGACAAATACATAGATGATTTAGTATTGAGAATATTTGAGGCTCTTGCTGGTTTGGCTCCTGCCTGGTGGTGTACACAGAAGTCAACCAAAATTGTGGGTTATGGCATTGTGTTGGATTAAAGCTGTAACAGGGCTTGCAGCTGCTGCGTCTCGATGTAAATAATGAAAATTTCAGATTGGGAATGCGGAGGCAGCGTTGGAATTGATTTACTTGAATCCATACATTGAATTGCAATATAACTCAGCTAGCATCATTCATGTGGTGATTCAAGGGAGGCCATCACTGAAAGTCCTTTATGTATTATATTATTTCAACTAGAAATCAATGTACCTATTGCTATCTGTTCGACCTTTTAAATAATAGAATAATGACAACTTGGATTGGAAATGCGGAGGCAGTGTTGGAATTGAGTTACTCGAATCCATAAAATTCCTCAGTAAGTCAAGATAAGAGGGCCATCACTGTAGTCTATTTCAAGTGGAAATCAATCTGCCTATTGCTACCCATTAGTGCACACGAAATGACTAGAATTGGATTTACATTTACCATAAGAAGTACTACATATTATCAAGATGCAGAACACATTGAAACGTAAAAGCCAGTAGGCTAAGTGTTCATCTATTTTGAGTGTTGAATGAATCCTCTCGCTTGGCCTTTCGCTCTCATATAAATGCGAGATAAATCATAGCACCAGAGTTTATACCTCAACAGTGCCTCAATGTTTCATGCGCAGAACTATCTAAGAATGAACAATATCCAATCCTGGATCACCCTCGTCCATGGCAGCGCGCTGCAATCCCATGTGATCTAGATGGCACTCTTGGGTGCATGCTTCATTGCCCCCTTCCCCTTGTACGCACCTCCAGATCTGCCAATCTTGTAATGCTCATCACTGCCTGATCCTTGCATGCCTTTGAAGGTTTCGTATTTCATTTTCCTTTTTCTGGGAGAGCGGCGGCGGGGACTTTCATTATTATTGGAGGCGTTGTTGTTGTTTTCTATTTCTGGGTTCTCCGTGCTATCGACAGTGTCCGCGGTCAGGTCGACAGTGTCCGCGGTCAGGTCCACGGTTGCAGCTGTGCCAGTGCTTTCGATGCTCGTGCGGTCTTTCCTTGCCATTTTGGTTCTATTTGGGATTACGGATTATGGTGACGGGGTGAATGATTGACGGGCCACGTGATTTTGTTTGTTGTCGTTGTCAACTGTAACGATGGTTGTTCTTTTGCATTGAGATGGAAGTGCCGATATCGTATAGTACATAGCACGATCAGATCGTAGAGGATTGGATTTGCGATTGTTTGCAAGTTCTTCCATTGTACGGATTCCCACGTAGAGCTGAGACCAAGTGCGCCATTTTTTGGTATAGATTCCTACATTCATACATACATGTAGAGTCTAATTCTTGATCGTTTGAACTTAGGTGTACATAGGTACGTTTATCAACTCTATGAACAGCTCGTCCCCCAGATCAGAGAGTCCTGTCCTCCTAGGGGTACCCTCTATTGGAGAGGTAAAAATAATGGTAGAGATAGTTAGTTGGTACCATTGGGAGTTGGGAGCATCCCACTCTTCACTCTAGAGAGATCTCACTCTTCCTTTTCCAACCATCTCGGTTCGGCAGAAAAGGTACCCTGCTGATTAGAAATAGAATGCTATGGGCTGAGAACTGGGAACCAATCGCCAGAAGAAGAGCACGAAGCTTCATATATAGCAATGTCATTCACTGAATTTTGTGAATTGCAATTTGTTTCACTTCACGAGATTGACCATTCCGACTCGATAACGCACCCAGCATAATTTTGAGCGTCAACGAAATGATGCACACATCTCTCAGACCGTCTGTTGTGACCCCCTTTCATTCTAGATTCCCATGGATTCTGTGCTTTTGGCAACGCTATAAGGACCAAAACTGTACCTCCCTACAGAACTAATTAACACATGCACAGGACAATGTACATGGACTAGCACACATAAATTGAACATATGATTGATCTAAATGTCAACAATGGCAGATCAGTATCAACAACCTCCACATGTGTACATCCCAGAAACTTGTTGCTTACTGCAAAAATTCAAGACAAAATATCAGCATGAGGTTTTTCATACTGAGAAGAAAAGGCCATGTGCCAGGAATTTAGTTGGGATCATCATCGTGGAGCAACAATTGTAAAAACTCATCGTAGATCTCCCATACCATAGCTGTTCCCTCTGACTCACTAAGATAAAAGCAATTCAATTTTGGTCATACGATAGTGAATAAAACCGCGTGTTAGTGATATGTACCTATCATGGTACCTAGGTCTCCACGCGATATATTGCATGAGTAAAAAAATATGCTGACCACGAAATTGACTGGGATACAATCTTGAAGTAAGTAACATCATGACACCAATACTTAATAAAGGAAATGCAGAGGCAGCGTTGGAATTTAGTTACTTCAATTGATAGAATTGCTCAATAACTTAAGCTAGCATTATCTATGTGACGATTCCAGGACGGCCGTCACCGTAAGTCCCCCATGGATTGCATTATTTCAATTGGATCTCGATTGCTATCACTACTATACTCTGTTCACATCCTAACGATGATTACTTCAACTGTTTAAGCATATCTGCGACCTTCTCTCCATTCTCATCATAATAATCAAATCGCAATGGATGGAAATAATCATCCGTGTCAGGACCTGTGTTAATCTGAATTCCTCCAAGGACGGCCAAACCCTTCTTAATACTGGCCTTACCAGTAGTGACAATATCCGTTACCATGACTTCTTGAGAGTCGTAGAGTGCGTATGGGAGTTCCTTCATGCGGTTGTCGGCATTATTGAGACGCTTGCCGAAAGGCAAGATGAGTTCCTGGACAGCACACTGCTGAAAGTCGGAAAATTGTTGAATCTTGGGGTTGATGTCGGCGTCACCGTCGGTAATAGCCTTAAGGTAGTTTGAGGCGGCGATGGCAGAGCCGCAGCAACTATCCACCAGAGCAATACCCGAACGCTCAACCTTTCCAACGACACCATCCTTGGTGATACCAACGTGAGGTCCGTGAATGGTAAGGCAGTATCCATCATCGGGGACGTGGGCGGACATGGCACCCCATCCAGTGTTTCCAGCAAATGGAAAGCCCGAAAGGCCACCGAGGTTAAAGTTCGTTCCATAAATATCTACAAACTCATCTTCGAGCACACGAGCGAGCTCATCAGCACAAACTGAAGTGGCCAACAAAGTGTTCTCTGGAGTAAATCCCTTGGATTCCAATGCTTTCACAACCCTTTTGGAAAGATCCGTGTTGCTGATGGCTCCGGGGAAGTTCTTTCTGACCATTTTATCAAAGGGACTATCACGCTTGAAAATTTTGTTCTTGAGGTTCCTGAACAGATTCAGCTCGGATGACGATTGCCGGTGTTGCTGGACATGTAGCGGCTGTTGCTGGCTCGGCATGAAAGCCTCGCTAGCGGTAAGGAGAAGAGCACTGGCGGCAATTGAAGCTCTCATTGTTCAGATGTTATAATATGGCGGATAATGAGGTTAGATGGCAACGCGCTATTGGTATGGTAGAGAGGGAAGAGGGAGGAGGGAGATGGACGATGCGAGGTGCGATGGCAAATGGTACAATGGTAGGCCCAGACATATAGGGGGCGTGTGGGCACGCCCACAGAAAATGTTGTTCATC
>JAZGVS010000482.1:0-14321 GCA_037356235.1 Bacterosira constricta
GAATAGGTACTTGTGCCGCGGGCACATCTGCCCGCGGGCAGAAAAAGACTATCCCACTTCTGAACTCACCTCACCATCCGCAGATCTCATCAGCAGTTACCGAGCCCCACCACCCTGGCCCCCATCCCCATCCGGCACCATCTGGTACCATCTGGCACCATGCAGCTATGTAGCATGCAGCAAGAGGCGCAGCAAGCATGCACCAGACGACCATGACCATGACATGAATGTTCATAATACAGTTGGGTTTGGGTTTATTTGAGAGCCCCCCCCCCTCCCCTCGTCTCGGTCTTGAAGCAAGTGAGTTACATTCGGTCTTCGCTTCCCCGTAGACTTATCTCCAGCGTCAGATATAGCAAGGGAGAGGGGTTAGCATCATGCACCACGAAGAAGATGATATGAATATGCATCTGGATCATACTCACCGATCATCAGGTCGCTCCAAAACGAATCCTCCGGATAAGTATCAAGAGAGTTACAATCGAACCCAGAGCCACCCGCCATTGCACTCCTACACACCTCAAAATAATGATAGCTATGATAAATTGTACCGACGAACCTCGAACGAATCTAGCGGCAGGTCCAAGAAATTAAAGTATGAGAAAAATGAAGAATTTCAAGCCTCGGTTACAGCCTCCGTTGCCACGAACAAGATGGGTAACTTAAACAATCTTCATCCGGGGGAGAATCGAGATAAGCATACTACGGCGGGATCAGCCACAATTTTAACGTCAAAGACTGAAGTTACTGAAAAAACATCGTCTATTAGTTCTTCGTCTACGGGATCACGTCGTAGAAATCAGGAGCGGGAAAGGCAACGAGCCAGGGGGTCAGCTGACATGGATGGCCCGGACACTGTAGACAGAATCAACACCATAATGGAAGTAGGAGGGGACAACTTTATGCAAGAATTCCAGGTGAATGGCGTTGGAAATTCTCCTGGTGGCACCCAAACGACATCACAACCACAACATACTGCGGTAGATCATCCCAAGTCGAACCATTCAAGGGGGCGTGGGAATAGGAAAACATACAACAATTCAACCTTGGATTGGCCAACGGCTCCCCCAGACCATTTCATGGATGAGCTTCCTCCACGAGAAAAGAATGCACAAACTCAAATGTATCATCAGGCACAGCAGCAGCAAGCTGCACCCAAAGCCACAACCACAGGCCGACGTGCTGTACTACATGTATGTGACGATAGAGGAAGGTGTCTTTTCCATCCTCATGTAATATTACGAAAGAAGGCGATATTGGGTGTCATGGGGGGATGGAAAGATGTCCTGCCGGCCTGTCCAGAGTGCGAGTTAGAGGATATGGGCGGGGGAGCTCATGTACCTGCAGTTCAAGGGGGCGACAGAAAGGGTAATAATAATGCGTTGACTTCATCGACACGATCCCGGACACGATCACCTGTAGCGGATCGCAATCAGAAACGACAGGTTACATTTGATTCACCAGGAGAAAGTGCTGTGGGCGGGTCTGGCCGATCGAGACCCGAAGGAGAAGACCAGGAAGAAGAATATAATAAAGGAAGAAGCTCGGATGATGATGATTCGTCTTCGGACAATTCGTCATCGTCAAGTTCATCGTCGTCGTCCGCTTCCGAAGACGGTCATGGTAGCAGATTGCCCTCACGTTTGTCGCGCCGTCGAGGCACTAAGGCCATCAAGGATGGTACTCGAAAATTCAACAAAATGGCCAGCGGCGCGGGAAATGCAATTAAGAAAAACTGGGCTGAGCTGAAACCAGTCCAAAAGAACGAAGACTGTATTTCTACCTACATTTCAAGTGGTGTGCCGGCGAGGTCCGATGAGAAAAAACCATCGAGGGGAGGAGGGTCATTCCATCGGACCAGCAAGGCACCGAATGGATCAATTCGCCGCGCGGCCTCAGACCCTACCAACTTTCCCCAAACGCTAAGCCCCGATAATAGCATGGACGGTGGTATTAATACCCTCGCTACTCAGCAGGGTAAGAAGGTGTTGATGGGTGTCTCCAAGGGAGTGTCCGGATTGGTACGCAAGAGTAAAAAGACAATTTCCAAATCCTCCAAGGCTACCTTGTCGCATCCTTCTAATCGTAGCAGGGCAGCCTCCGAGTTAAATGTTGGGGGCGGTTTGGAAAATTTTGATTACTCAGATGATGATGTGTATGGCGATGGCAAGAATAATCAGTACTTTGGTAGAAACAATCCACCAACGGCAGGAGGAGGAAGAAGAGAACCATCTCATCAATACAGACACAGACGTAGTCAGGAGAAGCAGCATTATCATAGGGAGCCACTGCCAGCAGAAGCAGGAGAATCATCTAACAGCAAAATACACAAACGGAGGAGTCAGGAGAAGCAAAATCAACATTATCACGCGGAGGCACCATCATCAGGAGCAGGAGAATCAACACATTACACACAAAGACGGGGACAGGAGAAGCAACATCGTGGCGATCGTGAACGCCTCAAAAAGGAGCCAGGAAGAAGTGTTCGAGAGAATAAATTACCTGCTACCGAGAGGTCTAGACGGTCTAGGGGTAGCAGGAAGAGTCCGTTGGATGGCGCCTCGTCCAATACGAGTTCCGCTCATCATTATAACACTGCAAACAAAGCGGGGGTGCCCACTACTCCACCGTACAGTTCAGACGTTGCCTATCAATGGGATAGGATGCCATTCCCGGAATCAGCAGCGGATGAAAAGTCTACCGAAGAGTCTGCCGCCGAAGAAGAGTCTGCCTCAGAGGAAGGCTCGCAGCACCAAGTACTTGCAGATGTTGCATATCAGTGGGATAGAGTACCATTGCCAATGGAAACTTCTCCGGTTGAACATCCCGATCCTGAAGAAGAATGGCAGAAGGGTAACGAGCAAAAAATCGATGAACACATAGAGCAACAGCTAATGGGCCATTCCTTGGATCACGAAAAACAACGAAGCCAGGAAGAAAACATAGAGAGGGGAATATCTTTCGCCACCAAAGAATCGCAACAACAAAGAGCAAGGGATGAATCATTATCTCCAACCTCTCAACTCGGCACTGGAAACCTTGATTCAGATACCGTACTTGATATGGAGGAATCCTCAAACAATAACAGCAGGACACTGTCGGCTTCGACCAGTGTAGAGAGCAAGTCATATGTGAGTAGCGAGGTAGGGCTTTTGTCAATGGAAGACTTGTTACAATCAATACAGGACGACATTGCCATGACTAAACTCGATCGTACTGAGAGCTTGCACTCGCATAGTGAAAATATGGTCCCTTCCATGCCACAGCGTAATCACAGTGGCAGCAGTTCCATGCCTACACTTGATCGTAGCGGTAGTACTACGCATGAGAATTCAAGTTCTTACATGGAAGTAGAACAAATAGACTCTTCTGAAAATGCGAAGGAGTTCGATTCCAATGATGATGTATCTTTTTCCAAAGTTAATGCAGCTGGATTTATTTCTTCAGTTGGAGAGGAGGAGGATAGAGATCTTAGTAGGTTGAAGACAGAGGGAAGTATCTCCATGAGTACGAATGCAGCGTCCTCTGAAAGCGATGAAGAATCCGATGAGGAAGAATCCGACGAGGAAGAAGAGACACCTCAGCAAGAAGGCAATCCTGATCCCTCTCCTGTGGCTTTGGCGCCATCTTCCAGTTCCATGGAACAATCCGATGCACCAATTCCTTTGCGTCGCATGGGAAATTATGGCGGGGGGCTCAAGATTGATCTAAGTGCATTGCAAGCTTCAAAACCAGCTTCGAAACCAAGTAAGCGGCCAGAGACGAAAGCTGCTGAAAAATCTGTAGGAGATAATCAACCTGATCGTGAAGAGTTGCAGCCACCTGTGGAGAAACCAATCATAGAAAATATGAAAACCTTTCCTGTGAATAATTTGCCGTACACAGGCCATTTCGGAGAATCCGGCATGTATACAGGCTCCGCAAACGAACAATACGAACCCCACGGCAAGGGAACAATGGTGTATGACAATGGAGAAACAATGAAGGGTTATTGGAACAATGGTGGTTTAGTACGCGAAAGTGAGCTCTACTCTGATAGTGAAGATGATGGCGAAGATGATGCAGAGGATGATGATTTATCATCATCCATGGCAAATATTGGCACCAAAGGCTCCGCGGCTCTGTACGGCCGGGATCGTTCAAGGTCTAGATCTACATCTAAAGACCGAGTGGCTCCAACTCCCCCTCCTCCACCACCTAAACCAACATCGCCATCTCCACCAGAATACAAGATAGGCGATACGGGGAAGCATCGTAATATGATCACTGATAAAGAAGAGGCATCAGCAATTATCGAACAGCTCAAGTTTGGCGATGGTGCATTCATTCGTAGATCAGATGGCAAGTGGACGTATGCAGTCGTGAAATCGCTCGAGGAAGCAAAAGAGGGGAAGTCTGCCATTCGATTCACTGTAAATAATCGTAATTCATCCAAGTCGTATGGAAAGAAATATTGGGGCACACATGTCCGTCCGCTCAAGGGGACAAAGCTGCGACCCCCATCGCCTGAGAAGGTTGCTGCTTCGGTGGATGAAAGAGAAGGAAGGGCTAAACAGCGCGAGCCGGCGGGTCCCACGACATCATCTTCAAATGACGAAGAACTTGATCGAGGCATTTCTTGTCCTCCAACACAAAGTCGGTTGTCATTTGATTGGCCGTCAGCTCGACATGGCGGAAGAAGTAGGAGTCACTCCCGACGTAGGGCTGTGTCATGTTCGCCAATGAGACCTCTGACCTCAATTGCAGAGTCAGATGTAGAAGACGAAGATGGTGACGCCGATTCTGCCAAAACGTGAATTATTGGAAAGCAACTACGCTGTCTTGTGCCTCATCTTCTAGTACCAAAAAGCCTGATGTTGTAGTAAAATTGATGTGTAACCATGTATTATTATTCCAAGAAGTTAGCCTAATTATTTGTGAACCTCATGAGTTGCATACTGACCTACCACTCTCCTTTGGTTCTATGTCAAGAGCCTCACAGACATCCTTCCATACAGATTTTCGTTTTTCCCAAGATACGTCTGACAAAACTTGGTCCATATTATTCGACAGGTCTTCTAATTGCTCTTTACTGCTGGAATGAAACAATCCCAGCATTTCACTTGCGCCTAGTCGAAAGAGGCTTTCAGTCCTGTCGGTGGTTTCGGCCTTCCGAAAAAAGACATAGGTATCTAGTATCACAAGATTCTTTGATTGGCTATTTTGTGTATCATCATTGTTCAGTCCACTTGTCCAAGCCACATTGTGTGGAGCTTGCATTTTTTGTGCTAGAGCTACAACTTTAGAAAGTGCATCTCCCATTTCTTTCAGAACAGGATTCATTCGATCTGATTGAAGTATAGATGCTGACAATTTTATACAAGTGCATGGATACTCTAATAATGAAACGGTAACTCCATGTGCGAGATGCTGAGTCGAAGTTGAAAGAGCTTTAGTCACTGCATAAGAATGGTCTCCTGTATCTTCCCTGCACAGCAATGGAGCAGGAGGGCAAATCCATGCATGACAATGTATATGATTTTGGGATGCTCCAGCTCCAACTGAGTTGAATGCCAGTGCCATTGTTCCAGGAGGCTCTATAGTTGATGCTAAATAGGTGACATCGTAGCAATCATTGGTGTTGAGGGATTGATCTCTCCACTCGTTCTTATCACTAAGTGCGGGGAGAAGCAAAAAATGCCCTCTTGGGTCTAGTAATCGTGGTGAACACGAGCTCGATTTACGTGAGATGGTGATTGTATGCGACAAGCAAACACAATTCACCTTCACATACCTACTGGTGATATGTTGTGAAATACATCCCAAGAAGCAAATGCATGATCATCTGTAGCACCCCTTGGAACCAACAGTTGTGCTGCCCTTTCTCGTGGCTTTCCATCTCCATGGAATTCTCCATGTCCAAACAAACGCAGTGGCCCTACCAAAAATGAATCATTGGAAGAATCATAAGGCGGAGGTTGACATGATGCTCTTTCGTTAGTGTCTTTGCTCATCTCCTTTGAACGAGGAGGGCGCAACGTCCGAACCAGCTGAAGTTGAGCTACATAGGGACCATCATCTATGCACTGAATAGCGAGTCCATGATTGTTTTGTGATGATACATTTCCGTCTTGATCATTGGATGCAACTTGTTGTTGCATTTCAGTCAAAGTACCATTAATGGATAAGAACAGAGAATTCGTACACGCCTCCTCTTGGTAGGATAGTGTTTCTACAAATTCCAATAGACGTGGTGGTTGCTGTGATTGTCCTTTCTCAAGACGCACCCCATATCTTACATGCAACCCTTCCTCGTCACATTCGTTATCGCTTAACACGGTTGTGGCTGTAACATGCCCTTCACTTACGAGCTCAATCCATCTTTGGGAAAGATTTTTCCCGCCCATTCCATAAATGAGTTGGGTATTTTTCTCATTATTGCTTAAAGAAAGTGTCGTCTTTGGATTCGAGTGTTGTCGTATTACATCAAGATGAGGTTGGGAAAATGATTGGACTACAACCATCATCCAGCAAGCCGTGATCGTGATGGAGGTGATGATCTGAAAGTGAAAGGATTGCATTGATGCCTTATGCTTATGCCCAATATTATGTGCTCAATGTTGGGTTCTTGCTGATTGCGATCCGCTGATGTCTATCGGCCGCAGCAGCAGGGGTATTGCACCCTAATATTGCGCCTATTGCTATTGTTATTTGTTTATGGTAGGACGGCGGCGTGGAACTGTCGATGCTGCCAGATAGATGCCATATTATGCCATCACACCGCCCGGTATGGATCATGGATCAGATCAGGATAGATCAGGATCAATAGCACCATACATAATATTATTGAAGTTGAGGGATTTTGTGAAAGATTGGTATGGTATTGTTGTCTCGCAATTTTAATTTCAAATTATGTCGAAGTTAATTAAATTACACAACACATCGAGATTAGTAAGAATATGACACAATTCAAATTGTGTGACACAATTCAAATTCGCTGACACAATTCAAATTCGCTGACACTATTTTGAGACTTCTACACAAGTTATACTAATTCCTACGTTAACATGAGGCAATTCAAATTATGTGACACAATTCAAATTCGCTGACACAATTTAGAATTACTAACTCCATTACGTTACCACGATAAATATTGTACAGATAACGATTATAGCAAGACAATGGAATCCCTCATCTTCATTATGGTAGGTCGTCATTTTTGGCACCAGTTGTTGTTGCTTGTGTTTTGTGTTCGGTATGCACTCTAGCCAACCCGCTGGTTGCACTTGAGGTATGTAGAACTGGGTAGAATCCTGTAGAATGTACCTCTAGAGAGAGAAAGGTGCGAGACCAAAGTGTTATTTTGTGGTCTTGATATGACCTCTCAACATCATTTAGTGCAATGTAGTCTTTTACGACATTATACGAAGGAATCGGTAATAAAAATCGCCGTGGATGGATCTTGAATCTGAATCTGCTTGCTGATTGCGAAGCAAGATTCTCATTATTTCAAGACGACGAAAGCAGAAGACAAAGAATCCAAACAACGACGACAATAACCAACAACCAACACGACCATGGCGATATCCTACGAAGAAGCCCTCGCCACCCTCGAATCCATGTTCTCCGACCAGGGGTACACGGCTCAACAACTGGACGCCGTACTACGCCACCACGGGGGACATATGGAACATACCGTCGAGACACTCCTGGTGCATGGAGAGGATGGTACGCCCGAGGAGCTGATGGAAAAGTTGCCGAGCATTCCAGTCGGTGGTGCCGCCATCGTGGAAGCTGCGAACAATAGCAACGCTGGTGGCGGTGGGAATGCACAGCATAATATTGATGCTGATGAGGAGTTGGCACGACAGTTGGCTGCCGAGGATGAACGGCAACAACAGCAACAGCAGCAACAACGCGGCAGACAAAATACTAGAAGCACGAATCAGTCAGAACGGGGGATGGGACTGGCAAGTGCCATGGGAGGATTTCCTGGGCAACGACGATCCAAGGGAATAACACTGTTACCTGATAGGCCTGCACCACCAGCGGCAGCATTTCCAAAACCACCCGCTGGAACAAAGGGGAGAGGAACGGCCACGGTATTGCCATCTGATTTCTTGCGCATTCCTGGTAGAAAATATCCTGCTGCTTCCGATTCTTCTTCTTCTTCTACGCCAACAACTTCCAATAGAAATGCAATCTCATCAGATCCAATCGCTTCGGCTTTCGGACCAGGTGGCATGGGACAAATGATGTCCGATGAGCAGCTGGCTCGAATGCTCCAAGATGAATTATTCCAAGAAGAACTTCGGAGTAATCCAGAGTTTTCACATTTGGCTGGCGGGAGGAGGAATCCAAGTGCACGTAGTGTGGGGGGAAGGGCGCAGACTACAGCAACAGGCAGGTCGAATCATAGTGGTGCAGGGGGTGGCGGCGCCGTTGGCTGGGGAGAACGTACTGACTTTTTTGATCGAATATCCGATCTGGGAGACAATGCCAAACGTCGCTTTCAAACCTTTGCTGCAAGCTGGAATGATCCAAATGCACAGTCGAATCGTGCATCGCGGCCTGCCTTGTTTGGTGGCGGGGGTGCTGCTGCTGCTGCAAGTAGTAATGCAAATAATAGAGGGAATGAACGGAGAGGATTGCTTTCGAATGATTTAGGGTTGGAGGAGGAAGAGGAAGAGTTGGATTTTGTTGGAGGAAATAATAATGCTTTTGAGATGAATGATGTTGGTGGGAATTTTGATAAGAAAAAGGATTAACGTTGCTCAATTTTTGGAGTTATTTTGAGCTGATACCAATGCAAAAATGAGGATGGGAACAGTCAAGTATTGATGAATGCAAGAGGTGTGAATTTGGGGGCAATGTCAGGATGATTCTATTTTGTGAAGCAGATCTGAATCGTATGTGCTTAGATGGAGTAAACCACATCAAAATGCAATGCAGTGTTTGTTTGTAGAAGTGGTGGAGTGAATAACAGTTATAAGGTGTATTGTATAGATAGATTGTCGAGCAAAGAATGTGAGAAGTTATGGAGGCAATGTCAGGGAATCTATCTATTTTAGCTGAGCTGCCAGTATGATTCAATTTTGTGAAGCAGAGCTGTCTGGCAAGGCCATGCCTCAATCGCAACTTCTTCTTGCCGACTCCGAAAAAGTGCCGACTGATCAAAAGCATGCGATTAAAAGATGGATACGAGGTCAATGTATTCTGGAATAGTAGCGGTGCAACCAAAAATTGTATTGTAACAGTTAGAATCAAACGGATACACTTGCTTCGTAGTAGGTGACCTGATGGAGAACCTATTATTGGTCCAATCACCCGGCGATGAAGTACTAAAGCGAAGGTCTGAAAACGCGGTTTGTGTTGAACCTCCAAAAAATGCTCAGTGTATTTAATGAAAACAGTGAAGTCCTAATCTATTCTGTTTTACTTCAGTACACATCTACCTATCTAAGACATATCTAGCAACAATGAAAATGGTAACTACAACACGACAGGAGAATCTTCTATCTCCTTTTCCAAGATCTCTCCAATTGCTTTCATTGTTGGCCTCTTTCTAAAATTGGAGTCCCATGCACTCGTCATCAAATCTACCACGCGTTTTGGCCAGTCGTCCTTCGTTCTGGGTCTCTCGCCCCATTTCATTACCATGTCTCGAATTTCCTTTGGAGTGTAGTTGGAGAATGGTTGTTCGAGAGAAGAAATCTCCCAAAGGAGTATTCCAAAGGAATAAGAATCAGCCGAAAAGTTGTAGGGCCAATTGTTGCCATTTTCAGGAGCCATGTATCGAATGGAACCGGTGCATGGGGTAAGCTTATACGTGCCGTTGGCGCATTCATCCTCCTCGTGGATTTCCTTGGCCAGACCAAAATCGAACAGCTTCACATTGCCTTGGCTGTCAAAGCCAACATTCTCGGATTTTATATCACGGTAAATAATTTTCAGTTCATGTAAATAATCCAACGCTCCTGCCAAATCTCTCATCGCTCCCATACGTTCTTGCCAGAGGACTTTCAATTTGCTTGCCCGATTCCATACTAATATACTATTCTCTAAATGATCCAACTGTGTCTTCCACGTCCCCTCAATCCTATCCGATAATGTATCGTACAATCGATCCAAGACTAAAAAGTAACTAGGACTGAACATATCCCCCTGGCCCACAGCGCGCATTGTCAGAATGTGGGGATGGTTGAGCACGCTGAGAAAGTATGTTTCTGTTGCCATATCCATTGCTGCTTGGAGGAACTTTCTGCAATCATTCTCAACTATTTGGGGGGAAATGATTTTGATGACATAGCGGGCTTCTCCCTTACTTGTGGTGGCATGATGAGTGATGAATGGTTTGTCTTGATAGTGCGCATTGATGGTGTTGAGTGTGGCTAGGCCCATTGTAGAGATGGTTTCAACTGTGGTGTTTTGGGTGATGAAGTTATTGACTTGAAATTGCCCAATGTTGTTTCTAACTTCTTCCTTGGGGGGGTCAAGGGAAACTCCATCTTTGGGGGTGGAGTACAGGATTACACGCCTTCCTCTATTACTGACTTTTGTTTGGACAACTAATTCGTTTGTTGGTCCAGATAGCGACGATTGACCAGAATGAGCATCTGAGTCAACCTCTCCACTGCCCTCAGCATCAGATGTGGTGTCCAAAACAGCCTCCACAGAAGTTGTTGAATGCAATGTACTGTAAAAATCGCGGTCTATATTGTATTTTTCCAGCTCTTCTGGTGAGATGGCATCATCCCCCTCTTCTCCCGCCTCGCTGTCTCTCCATGCCAAGAATGAAAAGTTGCGTGAAACTCTCTTTTCAGGTCGATCTGTGGTGTCCAAGAGAGATGAATCATAGCTAACTGACTTCTTGCGCGTCTCCCGCGGCATATCTCTGCTCGTACCTTGGTTTTCGTCCGAGTCCTTCTTCTCCTCGTTCAAAGCACTCATACTTTTATTTTGTTCATGAAGCCTATCAAATCCCTTTTCTTCCCCATCATGATGCTTTGGACTCCAATGGAAGAAATGTACATGATGCGCAGCAGCCTTGGCATTAGACCATGACAATGCCTTTGTCCTCAATTCTTTCTTTGGATGCTGTTTCCTCCCATTCGTGCCAATAGCTGCAGTTGGTGGTGTACTGGTGTCGCCCTCTACACAATCGTGGGACCTGCTAGTTTGAATCGACCGTTCACTAATGTTGGCTAAACCATTGTCCGTCAAACCTGTTTCTAATAATCCATCATGAGAATTACTGGATTGAAGAATAGTATCCTTCTCCGTAGCGCCATGATGACCGTGATCTCGTCTCCTCCGAAGATGAAAGCTATGACTCTTCTTATTCCTCTTGTGTTTCTCATCCTTAATCTCATCAATCTTAAAAATACTACTCTTGTCTGCAAATGTATTCCTTTCATCCTCATTCTTCTCCTCTTCATTATTCATCGCTGCTGCTGCTGGCGGATTTTGTTGCACACAGACCTCCATGCTCTTGATTTCCAACACAGTCCCAAAGCCCCCTTTTCCCAATACCTCCCCAAGCGTCAACTCTTCCATTTCAAAGCGTGGGTAAACATATTCTTCATTTTCTAACAATTTGGATTTATCAAAGGAACGTTTAATCTTCTCGCGTGCCTGACCGATTTTAGAGATGCAGTAGGAATCTACCTGAGGAGTCGTGGGGATGGAGTGTTCTACGTGTTGTCGTTTAGGCGAATGTTGTTTGGACTTTGGTGATTTTTTGCCTAACTTGTTTTTTTTGCTTGTCGAATTTTTCATTGTGGTTAGTGGTGAGATTAATCCAGTCGCGGTGTTGGCCGGTGGACAGGAGGTCTGGTCCGTGGTTTGTGGCAGTTGTTCCGCGGCGTTATCGTTATCGCCATCGCTGGTAGGAGAGCAGCCCATCTCGTCTATTGGGGCGGTTGGCATTTCTGACTGTGGATCTTGGAATTCAAAAGGACTCATACCTATCGCGCGCATGAAACCAAAGTCTAGTCACGGCGAAGGAGATGCGATGATTATTTTTGATTGAAATGGAACTCTAGCGGGAACAATGATGTGCTCAGATTGAAAGCAAATTCGATCGTTTTCAAACAGACATGAGCTGACATGACATGTCTCTCGGTCTCTCTCGGTCATGGGCCGCGGGAATTGATATCAGAAGTAAATTAGCAAATGGAGGGCAATGTATGGGTGGCTCGTGGTCGTGGCAGGTCGTGGCCTAATACATATCGTAGCCTACCTACCTGCAGCGCGCGCTAGCTACCTGCTATTATCCAGTATTATCCTCCTCGGAGGAATTGTGATTCCCCGCTCGCATCGTTTCTGACGTCTTGGGACTTGGGAGCGTCTTGGCTCTTGGCAAGACTTGGTCTTGTCGTTGTGCTTGTCCGTTGTCTTGGCGCTTGGCGTGGTATGGCTTCGCGACTAATTAATTCCCACGTGTCTCTACGTAAGGAAGTTCCGGCTTTCCCGGTTTCGCGTTGCCGAATCTACTTCCTCTATTCATAAGAAAGCATATGTACTTTTTGGGTTCAATCATTTACGTTGTTCTCCCATCTCCTATCCTCCAAATACAATACAATGCAATAATTTGGTATGTTGTCAATCCCCTGTCCCTTGTGGTATGGTACCTCTAGAGAGTACAATGCAACTGAAAACATGGTCTCTAATAATATCTAGGTATGCAACAATGATAACTAATGGTGGTTGGTGATTGTGATGTTCGCTTTGCACTATTGCTACAATTATTAGTATGTAGTGTCTAAAATCTTGAGGAAGCAGGCGATACCCTCCTTGTCTTTGGATTGCAAGTAGATACAGTTCTTCATTGCTAAAACCCAACTGTGCAAAATATGAATCTCATCTTCAACATTATGTACATCCTTTGATCCCATTATTCAAAACAGTATAGTACCCCAACTATCAGCACACCATTTCTTCTGATGCTTTTCCACCCTTTTCAAATCAAGTCCCCTTCCATCCAATGCGACAACCCCCACTTCCAACAATTGCGCTGCCAATTGTGAACCACAACCATACATAAATACAATAGCTCCATTGCCATAAAGAGACACATATTGTTTTACTTTGGGCAGGATGCACCCCACAGCATTGGGCGTTCCACTGGGTATCGTATTCGCTCCGTAAAACATTTTTGCTTCTATCCAATTGATGGATGTTGGATGATGTGTAGCAGCATCATTATCGCTCGGGAATAAAAGCTTGACACAATGACCGTCCTTCATCATAAAATCGGGAGTTGGCGGTTGTTTTCTTTGATGAAACGGTACACCTCTCACGGTTTGTTCAAACTTTTTCCGTTGATCTTCTTCTGTACAAAATTCTACTCCGTGACTTCGCAAATAGATATCCACGCAGTCTTCAAACAGGGCAGCGGCAGTACGGACATCTTTCTCGTCCCCAAGACGAAGGGAGGACATGGATCGGGTAGGGTTGAGAAGCTTCAAGTGATGCCGGCGTAGGGAGAGAGACTGAATGAGAGATATTTGTTGCGTCGTTGTAAATGTAACATTTGGTGCATTTCGATCACATTCCAACATCTTTTGAATCTTTTGCAGTCGAAATGGAGGCTGGTCTTTTATCATTCCCGATTCTGATTTTCCCCAATGCATCAAAGCTGGTAAAAGACGTTCTTCTTCTCCGATCGCAATGTAATGTGAGTCGGGATAGGGCCATGAAAGAATGCTAATTGTTTTGTTGCTTTGATTATTGTGCTGATCCGTTGATGCTGTACCACTTGTGTCAGAATCATTTTGGAGGGAAGATGCTTCTGATGAAGTGGCGGACACAATATTGGCCGTGGGAGCGAAGGGACCAAGGGCATTGCTATTCATTTGAACCTTACTTGACGGTTTTGAAAGTAGGCGCTCAAACGCGCCACGTTGAGATAATGGTGCATTGTTGTGACGATTGTGGTTGTTGTTTTTTGGCATGTGGCGGCCTCCGTGGTTATTGTGGCCTTGATTGCGCCGCCCAGATCCCCTACCATGTGCTGTGCCATTGCCGTTATGCCTTTCGCCACCCGCGAAGTTGCCTCTCCCACTGTTGCCGTGGGCCCGACCACCTTTCCCACGGCCACGATGACCACGGCCGCGACCTCGACCGTGACCGCTCGATGAGGCATCATCATTCCTTGTCCTCTTCCTATTGTCGCTCTTCGGGGTTGGCCCTCCCGGAGAAAGCTTTCCATTTCCGAGACGATCCATGGCGGTGCGTAATGAAGAAAATGATGACAACGAACTGCTGGGTGGTGATGGGATGGTTTGATTATTTTTGTCCGATTGGGTCTTCGGTGGTTTTTGGTTTTTGGTTTGATTGGT
>JAZGVS010000483.1:0-14303 GCA_037356235.1 Bacterosira constricta
CTCTTAAAACCCCATTATGCACTACTTTTGTTACCTTTCTCTGGCCCTCCACCCCAGTTATTTGCTTGCTTGCTTGCTGCTGATTTTCTCATGATGGGCGGCACGCAGTTCTGGGCAATTTTTTGTTAAGAGGTGTGCGGCGGGAAGTTCGCTTGTTGAAGAAAGTCTCGCAAATAGGAATATTTACAGGACATTCTGCGAGCCGCGTTATTTTGAATTTTGCTGTGTGTCATCTCCGCGTGCCATCATCCAGCCAATAACGGCAACGATGATGTCTCACCGCACCTGCCCGCGCCCAACCACATCACAACCATCAACCCTTTGGATCGCTTCGTATTGTAACAGATCCAATCATCAACCTCAGCTGTCACCAACAGACAACAGAACCGACCACCGGCACCGGCAACCGTCCGCTGCAACTAATAGAGTGGGTGTACTAATTTCCAAGAAGCAAGAAAGACCAGTAGATAAACAACATGACAACGATAAAGCCCCGACAGATTGATTATTCCCATCATCATCATTCACCCTCTCCTGATGCTGATGCCTCTGGAACAACAAAATATCCAGAAAACAGGATATCAAGAAACTCACAAAACAATGCCATTGTTGCTGATGGCAATGTCAATGCGGACTTTGCCTACAGCAGCATGACTGCCACTGGGAATCAAAAAATGAATGCGATAGACTCCTTGATTGGTGCATTTCCATCTCCATCTCCCTCACCGATCAAAATTGAAACTGCCGCTGAATCGGCAGCCACCGCCAAGTCTACACTGTCAACGACGGCGATCGCAACTACTACCCGCGATGTTTATCATTCAGATTCAGTCAACCGGACAAGAGCAAGAGCAAATAATGATCAAAGTGCCGCCGACTTCGTTCCATACGAACGTCATGAACTGCCAGCGAACCACAGCATTGCCCCCACACCATCACCACCCATCAAATCGGCATTGGCACCCATTCAAGAAGACGTCTCCTATTCCAAAACTCCCGACGCGAACGAAGAAGGTAAATCCAGCGGCTGGGTAGGTATTGGATTTGACGGAGAAGCCATGGACCTGAGTGTCTGCTCCGAATCACCGGAGACTATTGTTAGCCATCGTGCTTCTACAGTAATTCACCATGAACAAAAACAACAAGCACAGCCCATACCCCATGCAATTGACTTCAAGCGATTTGAATCAAGCAATCTTCCAAAGGTCGAGGAAGATAAAATATCGCTCGTCAACTCCGACAAGCAACAATTATTGTATGAACGACGATCTTCCGCCTCCCGAAAAGTATTAGAGGACATTGAAGAGCTATCCGTCGATCTAAGCGTCCACCGGGGCGGAGATGTCGACTCCATCTCCTCCGCCATGACAACAGAAGATTGTCTCGACCTTGCAAAGCGACTCGAACAAATGGAACGTCAACTATTAGATCTCGCCGGCGAGACAAGCAAGGTCGATGCATTACGGGCATTGGCAAAGGCAACACACAAAACATCACGACGAGCAGACTCTCTCCAAAAGAAAGTACGATCGCAAGAAAAGAAGATTAGCACATTGAACGATTTGTGTCAACGATTGTTGGAAAGGAAACGCCAGGGCAAAGCGCTACAATGCACGTCTCAACAGGAAATAAATGATCTCAAGGGTACGAATTCACATCTGACTTTGGAACTTCATCGTAGTGAATTGCGGGAGGAAGAGCTGTCAAACAAACTCTCCGAAAGGTCGGAACGAGTCTTTCGAATGGAGGAGGAAAATGTCAAAAAATCACGGTTACTTCTGCATAGCTACTCGGAGAACAATGTTGCCAATTGTGAAATTCAATGTAAATTCGACGAGTTGCGCGAAGAGAGTCGTATGCGCGCCGAGGAGGATCGCGTTAGGATACAAGCATTGGAAATGAAAATGGCAGAAATGGTGGAGATTCATGCTACGAAGGAGAGGCGAAGTGCGAGCAAGGTGCATATTTTGATGGAGATGAAGGTTGCTATGGAAGAGCAGATTCGATTGCTGGAAGGGGATGATGCCTCGTTAGACTGATGAATGTTTTATGTATCTAGCTGTGAATAGTTTATTCTTTCTGACATTACTATTTTGCATTTTGGACATGCTAAAACAAGTGATGTATTGAATACAAAACACTGCCAAATGAAACAGTAAATTCCTCTTGAAGATGGCATCTCGTTTCCTACTGCCAATCATTTGGTGATTTGATATTTTAGTCTACTCCAACATGAGATAGCGCTCTAATAAGCACAACCTCGATAATTTTATGTCATCCGACCACTGTGAAGAATAATTTTCCTTTGCTTTCGTTTAGTGACATGTCACATTTGAATGATATACAAATAATGCAAGCTTTGTGTCTGGGCAACTATTTTTCTGGCATTGCAATTATTGCTGCAGCTTACCGAGAATCCTTCTACTGTGGATCCAATATTGTACATAGTACAATATCATGTGTTATGCACGATAGCTACAAGTGTGAGGATATACTTCCATTCTTATTACCATCCCTAGTCAATTTCACTTATGTGTACTTGTTTCGATGAAAGGACATCCAGTAAAAAGTTACCAACTTGTCCCGCATCAAAAGTACTGGCTATCAGGGAGTACAAACCAGCAGGAGCAAAAGCAGCCTCAGACACTGTAAATCCATGCCGATAAGCTTGTGTGTCGATAATCGGATCCTCATACAAATGATGTATTCGTCTGCTCCTTTGTTCGTTCAGATCATCATGATCGCTTTCATTTTGAGGGTTGCGAGCGAGAATAACATTGATTGCCAACTCTTTTGGCGCCATGCATTTAACTTGGATTCTAGTTCCTCCTGCTGGTACCCGAACACTCCATTGGGGATTGGAACCGAAAGAGCCTTTGCCTGGGGACCCACCAGCAGTACCAATCACCAAAGAGTATGGCTGGTCTGTTGAGCTGTCCCTCAACTTCCACGATCCTCTTAGCTGAATACATTTAGGTAAACCCTGTTCTGGGTGTCCAAGCTCAAACTTTTCAGTACAGAAACATGAAAGAGTGTACCCCAGATCATTGCTTTTTTTGTATTGAGATAATACAATGGAGAGGAATCTGTCATCAGGCCCCGTGGCATCGTAGCGAACTAGAACATGTTGATTGTTTGTGTATGCCCCAGTTAGGATGCAGTTAGAATCGGGATACCACACCCGCTGTTTTGGACCCTTAATCCGATGGATGTGCATAGTAAGATAATCCAATACCTGAAAATGATAATACCATCAACGATGATCAAGGGGAAATAAGTGCCAGCAGTGCGATATAGATCATAAAGAGTCAATGAGAGCTTACCTCGCCACCCTCCTGTTCTTGCTTTGTGACATGTCTTGAGAGCAAGAGCCACAGAGTTGCTTTGCTCTTGATCGCTTTCTCAGATAATGTTATTGTGTACTGAGGATTCTCACCCACATTGTATGAATCATCAACAGGACCCTTATTTTTGTCCCAATATCCATGAACTGCTGTGCGGAAAGAAAACAATGCAGGATCCGTGCTCCAGGACATATGAATGTTACGAAAGTAGAGTAGGATGTCCTCCCAAGACATCCAGAAGACTCCATCATCATATTTGGATGCTGAAGTAGCATCATAACCAACTTCGGCGCAGAAAGCAGGATCCTTCCAGCTGTCTTTGTCTTGCGATGAGAAACGACCTTTCCAGCCCTATATTACCATTGGATCAGTATAAAAGTTATGAGTCAAGAGATGAAATAAATCAGTCAGAGCAGAACTGTTTACATTTTTGTCACTCACCTTTGAAGCCCAAGGATTTTTCAGCTGGAGTAACCTCGCTCCATTCGATGCCCGAGCTACTCCCAATACCGCATAAGCATGTCCTGTAAACAACCCTACCTCCTCCGCCTGTTCTTCTGTCAATTCCTTACTTGTAGAAACTGTAATGAGACAATCTCCGTAAGAGTTGGCACTATAGAGTCGCTCCCAAGCCCGTTCTACTGGAGTTTCAAAGTCTTTCACATTGGTAGGATCTTCAGGGAAAAAGATTCTTTCTGGAATCCAACCAGTCAAGCAAAACAAATCCACCCCAGAATTACTACCAGGAAAATCGTATCCTCCACAAAGCTTCATATACGCTTTTTCGAGAATGGGCACCCACAACTCCAAAACACTATTGGATTTGGTCAAACTTATTGTATGAGAGCATAATAAATTGCCCTTTTCATCCACTGGCAACAAATCGTCAACCAAAACCCTCCTCTCCACACCATTTAGCCATAACTTGACCATATACACACCTTTCGGATTATATATTGGCATACCCGTATTCGGATCTTGGGGGTATATAAGCGATGAAACCAACCGACGATTAAAGCGACGCTCAAATGCAGCTGAGATGCAGAGACCTGCGACAAAGGAACAGTCCGAGACACAGTGCTGTTTGATGGTATACGGTGTGATGGAGTTAATCATTGTGATCTTACTCAATGATGATGATTTTTTGTGACGCATGGTTATTATCTCAGAAGGACGAGCCCATTTGTAAAATTTCCCTTTTTGCTTGTCAGAAAGTGGAAGTAAGCCGTCTGGATCTTTCCACGGTTGCGTTGGTGAGTAATTGTAAGTTTTTGCTTCATCGTCAGACCAGGGGAGAAAGACCCTATTGGCAATATGCGACCCTATCGTGAGGACTTTTATCTCGTATGGAGTCAGCTTGTCGAGTTGGATTCCGTTGCCATCATGATGCGATGCTTGGTTGGTCATAGTTGGCTTTGATGCAGAAGGTTTAGAGGAGGAGACCTTACCATCATCACCATGGATTCTACACTTCAATTCTACTACCCGATCCAGTGCCAATGTTCTTTTTCGATTCAGTGATGCCACCCTCTCTTTATGCGCTGTAGATAGTATTGATGACTCGGATGATGATTGCCAAGGTGATTCTCCACTCGTTGGATTCCCCCCTCCCTGATCTCCTCTACTCGAAGATAGTAATTTTACAGCATGCAAATAACATTCTGCAGCCTGTAGATACTGCTGCAGGGCTTCTATTGTTTCCCCACGTTCGTCATGATCAATGGCAGTATCTAACAATCGTCTCGCCTTTCCTTCAGCTTGTGTGGCTTCCATTTCATACTTTTCTGCATGACTAGAACCATTACAGATTGTGCTATTATCTGTTGTTGTTGTTCTTGATTGAACAGCAGTATTGCCACCATTATTATTATTTGTAGAAGAAAGATGAGATCCATGTGATGCTTCCCAGGAAGAGTTGCTACTCGCACTTTTAAGGCTCTTTTTGGTAATAGTTCCATTGCTATTTTTCTGTTTGGAATTCTCTCCATTGTGGTAGCTGCTGCTGCTGCTGCTCTTCTGCTGCTGTTGGTCAGTGAGCTTCAACCCCTCCACCTCCTTCAATAATTCATGTGCGTGTATTTCGTATTGATCAATCTTCTTACTCAGTAATTGTTTCATACTTGAACTTTGCACACTACTTCCACTACGTTTCATGAGGTAGCATGCTTCATTATACTTGTGGGCAGATTTTTCTAACACGACCCAAGACGAAGATAATTGTTCTTTCGAAGTCGAAGTCGAAGGTTGTTCTTTCGATTTTTTCTCCAACTCGTTCGCAACCTCGAGGAGAGCGAATGCTTCATTTATCAGAGACTTCGTCATGGTTTGTTGCGGCGACTTGTTCTGTTGGGGGGATGGCAAATGATGGCGTTAAAGTTGTTGATAATGGGTTAATATCTTCTCCGGGGTTGCGTTGCGTTGCGTTGCGTTGCGTTGGGTGCATCTTCAATCTTCATCAGGTCTTGGATTCGCATGAAGTATTATGAGGTATTATACATGAGGTACTACCAATATAGAGAAGTAGAAGCTATCTCTAGCAGGATAATTGAAAAAAGTGCGTCTCAACCTCGCGCAGCAACTACCCTATCTCCCATATCCCACTACACCACCCACATCTTTCACAATTATTAATCACAGCCACATGCCACACCAGCACCAGAGCCACACAGCATCAGCATAGATCAGCATCACAGAATCACAGCACACAGATACAGCACACCATCACACCATCACCACTACTGCATCACATTACAAACCTCAGACTCCACCCATAGCCATAACATCGAATCTATTATCATGCTTTGCTCTCTCTCCACCGCCTTCAAAAGATGCGGACGCCAATACCCGCCAGCCTTCCAACCCTTCGTTTCTTATGTTACAATTACTAATTTTACTAATACTACTTCATCCTCCTCCCCAGCCTCCGACGAGGCAGAGGAGCAACCTCCCGATGACTCCGCCACCATCCTCCAAGGACCATCACTACTCGCATCCACAGGCATCCATCGACCATCCCCATCGCTCTTTCAACTGCCAGGCCTCCGATCCCTTCCATTTTGGACAGCCCCTGGTCCATCCAGACCCATACCCTCTTCCGCTCACGAGAGCCAGCGACAGCATCGCATTGCATTTAATGATCCAATCATCACGGCGGCTGTTCAACATGTTGAATCCAACTATGATGCGATCCGGGCGGAATATTTCTCTGCCGTACTTGGGCAAGATGAGAAGATGAATCTTGACGGTGGTCATGTGGCGAAACCGATGGAGCCAGATTATGATGTGGCTTCGAAAGGGGGGGAGCATGCTAAGGATGCCTTGCATTCTGGTACGTGGGATTGGCACTCGTACATTTTGAATGGTGTAAGGAATGAGCAGTTCAAGGAACGATGTCCCTTGACAGCTCAAGTTGTTGATGATGTAAGTGATCAAAATGAGCAGAGGACCTATTCACTTTCTACTGAGAGAAAATCATTCTCATTGTAACACTCGTTTCACTCTGAATACAATGATCCATGACAAAATACAATACCTCAGCTAGAAAAGGAAAGAATGCTATTCGGGACACCCTTTGGCTTCTGCTTCTTTTCCACCCTCCACGGTAACTCTGCAATCAAACCACATTCCGGTCCCATGAACTTGCGCTTACGAATGCATCTCCCCCTCGTGGTTCCAAAGAAAAATAAAGATGCATCATCGTCACCCAAAAACAACAATACACCACCTCGTCCAACAACTGGAATGAGAGTGGCCGATCAAACACGTGAATGGCACGAGGGATCCGCCATTATATTAGATGACTCGTATGTGCATGAAGTATGGAATGATTCGGAGGAGAGTCGAATATTATTTTTATTGGATTTATGGCATCCGGATGTGAGAATTGAGGAGAGGGAGAAGATTAGAAATATGGTGAGACTTCATCTTTATTTATTGGCATGTGTGCATATTGTGCATTGCATGCTCTAGAGCTGATGAATCCTACTTTTGCCTTGACTGTTTTTTATTATTGTATCATTGCGACAATTCATCATTATTTTGTGACAGTTTAATTTTGCACAAGGGAAAGGATGGATTGGTGCAAATAAGTAATGACAATCATTGCTCTTGTGAACAGTTACTTAAGTATTTACCTATTATGGCCATGGCAAGAGATTGTATTTGCAACAGAAATTGTTGTTATTTCAGCTGCACCTTAAAATAACCAGACTGTCAGTGCAGTATCTCCTCGAGTATCTCCCTAGAAAGGCACCACCTACTGTGTACAAACAAATCGTAGCGGAATTTTATTTAAGATTTTAGGCAGGAGTGATGAGACTTTGTGGGAGAGATTTGGCATAGATAACCGTCTAGAGAGTTTGAAAGGTCTAATAATCTAACTTGTCACCCTCACAACCGCCTGTTTGGAGGTCAAACTAAACGCCAAGTACTCATACTGCCAACCAAACCGCTTACAACACTCCCTCCATGCTCTAAATTCGTCCTGCCTCCAACTTGAGTGACACAGGTACTCATCGAATACAATGACAGTTCCTGGAATAATACGTCCATGAAACGCCTCCTAAAAAGATTGAAGAAAATATGTGTTAGCCAGTACATCAACAAACTAACTAGATATTCTATAAAATCACTTACCAGGACATCCCTGGTCGATCCTGTTTATGTTTTGATAGCGGTATCATCGGTATCATGTGTAAAATAAAGTGGTGAGAGACTGTCAGTTGAACCAGAATGATGGAAATATAGATATAGAATCATAGATCTCGCAGGAATGCCGTGGCGCTAAAGAGATCATTCATACAAGCAAGTTGAACACTTGCGCCGCCAAAAGAACCAGCCAGTAATCTCAGATGCAATCATCTCATCATCTCAGCCCCTTTCAGCCCCCTCGTTTAAAAATATCACCAAAGAATCTCACAACAATAAAAAAAAGCTCCCCCCCTCGATTTTGACAAACACATCATTCCGCGCAATCTCATAAGACAAGACATATCCAAGGTCAGCCTCCATCAAAATCAAGAACTCACCATACAAATCACAGTCAATATTAGCATACGCCAACGGTCTTCCCTTATCCACCGTCGAGAGAAACTCCGGAATGGTATCCTTGAACAACCCTTTGTGGAAGTGAATGTTCGTGCCATCCATCTTGGGCATGGCACCGCCAGTACTGTACGATCCCGCAGGTTCATTCCCCCACGCCACAGGCAAGCCTGTAAACGTATCAAATCCATGTATCGGAGTCTCCAACGGCAGCAATTCCTGGGTCATTCGTAAACTGCGTCCGCTGGCCACGCCAAATTCGCACACGAGTCCATCATCATGCTGCAGTAATGGTTGGGCGGCATCGAATGCGATTTGGAGCATGGCGCGGGTGCCTCGATGGAGGTTTAGATGGTGTGGATTGGTCCGGCGGGTGTGCCATCGGACGTAACCCCAGGAGTCGACGAGGGAGGAGAGGTTTGATTCGCCGCGACGGAGGGTTTCCATGATTTGTTCTGATTCTTCCACTTCCTCGAGACGCTTTGTGCATAATATTGTATGTTGTTGTTGTTATTGTGAGAGGATATTTTGGTTTGCGATTTTTGAATGTGTTGGTTGTTACGATATGGAATAGTTGCGTGAGAGTTTGGTGAGGTGACACAATACACAATAGAGATGAAGTGCAAGAAATGAAAGAAAGACGGATCAGTACAATGTTGATAAATAATAGCAAATAGTAGAAGAAGCAACCAAAGCCCCAAAAATCAGAACTCAGCAATCTTACCTCCAAAGCCACAGCCAAATGAAAGAGCACCTCACCATTACTTCCTAATCCACCCCCCAACTCACTCGCCTCCCTATAGGCCATCACAGCCTTCTCCATCTCCCCCCTCCAAACAACTCTCTCATCCTGTCCAATAAAACTCTGCGTAATGCTCGCCTCAATACTCGATCCAATACCATGGTACGCCACGCCGCTCGGGTGCGGATCGACAGATGCAGCAAGCTTGTACAAGCGTTTCGATGCGCGGGAATCGCCAAAGGCATCGTGGGAGAGGTGCGCTAGGCGGATGCATGCGTAGGCCAATACGGCGAGAACGGAGGGGGAAGAGGATGCGTCTTCGTTGGATGTGAGGGATGTCACGTGTTGAAATATGTTTGTGGGCGAGGCGGATCCACTACTGTTACTATCGCTAACGCTGGTGGATGATTTGTATCCCTTGTTGGTGGATGATTGATCTAAAAAGCATTGGTAAAGGGTGGCAGCCTCGTGGAATGCCGCGGAGGCAGCACGTGCCAATCCCGCCTTTTCGAGTTGTATTCCGAGACGGAAGGCACGGTCGGCTTCTCCCGTGGCGGTGGAGATGGAGGATAATCGCAGGGATGTACTGGGCTTTTTGTTATTTGATGCGCGTGTGGTAGTGCTGCGGCTAAGAGGGATGGATGTCAGGGAAAAGGCAAGTCCTTGATGGATACCATCAATGAAGAAGACGAGGGCGATGCATATGAGCGATGCTGAGGCATTGTGCCATTGCCATTGCCGCTGCTTCCTCGATGTGTTGTTGATGTTGTTGTTGTTCATGGTTTGATGCATAAAGTAGGTGAATATGTTTTATCCTGTTTTATCATGGTGGATGATGATGGTGCGCAATCTTGCGCAATGGTGCGTGGGGTGATGGGTGGCGGGAAACTCAATCTTTTGTGTCAGGGGGACGCGGGAAATCTATTCTTACATGAAATTAGCGTATTCTTCTACACCTGTCTAGATGAGTACCATACGTAGGTACTCTTCTACGTAGTAGTTACTAGATAGAGGTAGCTTATGATCTACATTATATGATTGATCTAAGGATTACACGGCTACCTACACTACGAACCCAAATCAAGCCTGAACAAGTTTGAACTTCAATGGGTGGACTCGTCCATGCTTTGTTAGCATACTGGGGGATTGATATTTAGTATGATGTGTGTATGATATTCATTTCATTCATCTATTGACACGAAAACTTCTTTACTCTTACTACTCTTACTCACTTACCCAGCTGGCACCTTATTCTTATTCTCCTCTTTCGTTTCTCCTTCATGTATTACCATATATCACCACCGAGACAAAATCATCACCAAGAATTGGTGTTCCGGAGAGGAAGAGGAGAGGGATGGGATGTGGGTTGAAGCACTAACACCAACACCAAGGCATTGCCCGGCATGATGATGAGCATTGTGGCGTCAGCATTGTGTTTGAATGATGGAAGGTACCGGCAATAGTGACCACGTGAAAGTGAAAGTCAACAATAATCATTGTCATTGCCAACAGTGATTGGTGATTGTCTAGTATTACCCATTTCTAATGCCACTGTTCACTATGGTGATGGTGATAACTACTTGTGTGTAATAGAAATAGCAGATGAGACGGAGCAAATCAGTGGGACGACAACAAAGCGCAAAGGAGTCATATGTATTCTATCCTGACAAGCACAGTGTATTTCTTTTATGAGGGTGGAGCTTGATCTTTGATTCTGTGTGGATTCTGACTCTTTTTTTTCTTTCTGGAGTGTCATTGCTATTTTTTGTTATTATTGCCTTGGTTGGTGGTGAGTGGAGTGGTAGATACGAGCTACGAGTATTTTTGATTCTCTCTTTCTTTTTATTATGACAATGGTGGTACAATTGGAAGCAGCAAGCAGCACATCAAGGTGATTCAGGGAGGCGCTGTAATGCATTTTCTATCTCCTCTTTCTGTTGTTGATTGAATATCTTGCTTTGCTATTGCTATTGCTATTGCTATTGGCTTTATAACGAGTGTCTCGTGTATCAATTTGACTTCAACTATGATCTGTCCAAGCTTTTCCCTACTGAATTTTTGTCGATAGTGGCACAGTACAGTGGCAATGTAAAGGATTTTCTGTCATTGTTTATGTATACAATGGACAAGTAGGCTAGCCTGCATCTATATCTATATCCATTGGCTTTTTGGTTTTGAATTTGAATTTGAGCAAGATTTAGATTTTTGAATTTGGTGCTGAGTTTAGTATTATTATATCTGACAGAGTTTGTTTGGCAGGTCGTATACCTCCATTTCATTGACCGTTGCTGTGATTGTGATAGTGTTACAGTTTTAATCACCACAACAATGCAACACGCTACTAGTTGGATGACAAACTTCTAAACCTAATTAAGTATTAATTTACATGACCATAGCCTTTGCTGCACTTGACTTTTGAGGACGTGGTCCTCCATTTTCAAATTTGAAAATGAGTCTTCTCTTCTTGCCTTGCTCTCTCTCCCGTTTCACACAGCAGACAACCCAACATCTACCTGTACTTGACAATGCGAGTGCTCCAGTCATTTCTTTAGAAGATGAAGAATTCTTAGATCAGCTTATTGCCTATGATGCAACAACACTCTCTTGCATAGAGGGATCCACACATGCCAGGTTGAATCCATTGCGGGACTTGTACATGCTGGCAAAGAAATTTCAATCAAACTATATCAGACATTGATTGTATTTGTAGTATTCAGTGCAAAGCAAATTTATATATGCGCCGACATGGTGATATTCGTCTTAGATGGAGCGCAGTTGCCTGCAAAAGTAGACAAAGACAAAGCTGAACGGCAATGCAAGAAGCAAGAGACTGCGCTTAAAATTGCCGTTGCATGCAAAGAATCTGGCAATAGTGGAAAATCATGAGAACACATTTCGCTCAGGCATGTAATCCGACAAGCAACATCTTCTAGATGGTATACGCTGGTTTAATATCATCACACAAGCTCCAAATGAAGGTAATTCCCAGATAGCTAATCTGTCAAAAGAAGGTGATGCAGTGTTTGTAACTGATTTCGACTTGATAGTGTATGGCTGTCTTCACGTGATAGTGACCAAAACCAGCAATGGCATTTTCTCTAGATCAGAATACAAGATCAGAGATTTTTTGATGATAAGGATCATCTCTGTACGTTTTCAATCAAGACATGCTCATTGCCATCTTGTTGCTTTCTGGCTATGACTTTTTAGTGATGACACTAAGGATCTTGGTATTATAACGGCAGCAAAAATTGTGAAAAACATTGGAATGAGGACGCATTTGATATTGCAAGATGATTGTCTGGTCTTTTGGAGGGAGTAATCGAGTCAAAGAAGCTTGAAGTACCAACTGATTTTTCAAGGCAGTTTCATCTAAGCTTTTATGTGTTCCATCATGAAAGAGTATACAACCGTCACATAAAGACAATCAACTGCCTTCAAAATCCCCCACATGGAATTGATATGTCTGTTCTCAAGAGTATGATTGGATCTCGTATTGGAGACACAGGTATCAGCCAAGCAATTGCAAATGACTTCTACAGTCCAGCAACGTTGGAGCTATAGGAGGATGACATAAACAACAAGAGTGGCCATGCTGAGCAGACAGAGAAGAGTAGATTGAAGGCAGCCATCATCAATGGAGAAAAGATAGATTTCGAGTGCAGATTTAATTCTCTTAGTGAAGAAGAGAAAGAGAAATTGACAAGCAAATATGATACCAGATTGTCTGAGATGGAAGAATACATTCAAGGACAGAAGAAATCTGCTCCATATCATCCCGATGTTGTTGAGTGGGAAAGAAAGGAGGCTCAGTTCCAAGATTATGCGAGGAAATATCGTCCTGGCATCCAAAAAAATAGTTTTGCTGAAATTGATGAGCAACATATCATTCAATGGTTCTTGTTTGTTCTCGAAGCATCATCTTTGAAGTATGCATTGAAGGCCATGCCAGATGAAAACAGTGTACCACTGCACAATGAAGACACTGCATACTATGTGAGGTGGTCGAAAAACTGATGTAGATGCAATTGCCCCTCAAGATCATGTGATTGAAGGCAAACGTTTGAAATGGTCTGATTTGATTCGATATGATTCGACTGCCAATGCAGGTAGCCAAGATTGCAAGGGAAAATTGGTACACCAATACATTCAGCATCCCATGGATTTCTAGTTCTAGGGTGATTATGCCACATACTTGGTGAAATGATAGTCACGAAGGTATTAGTTGTTATGAATGGAGGTGGATGTGGCGTTGTGCTGAATAGAGCTTATTATGGCACACCCTCCATTGATTTCGTTTCATGTCTTGCGAAAGCAGAATATTGCTTTATTACTCTAAATAACGAGAATAGGCTAGATTCAAAGATGTACTAAGAGCATAGTTAACGCTGGATCCTTCGGTCTCATCAGATGTAACCACAGCAATCACTGTTGAAGGGTAGGGATATGAAAATAGCAAGAGGGTTAAGGTACCATTTCAAACTTGAAATCTGGTTTAATTAGTGGGCCAGCACGCGCACAAAATTGAGAGACAGTGGAAAGCAAAAAGGGTTGTCAGTTTTGTATGATTTCAAGCCCAAGCTCCACAGAATAAGAATAAGACAATTGGAATCTTTGGTGGTCAACCTCATGAGATCCAACGATAGTTCAAGAAAAACCGAGTGAATGACTTTTCCTTAATGCCAATCAGTAAAGCATACAAATTATTTCTTTGTTAACGCCAAATATGGCTTCGGCTTAAAATAGCTCCAAGCCAAACGTGGCTTACTTATAACCATTTTATCGTACTTTAACATACGGGTTGGACTACTTTAACGTAGGGTTATTTAATGCCGTGTCGGTTTTGGCCGTCCGCCACATCATGATAAATGGGATTGTACTTCAAGCTGTCCCGCCATTGCATTTTTGCAGAATGGTCTATGTACTGATAAAAAATGATGGTTCGAATTGCATACTGGTATATCCTACATACATACGTAAATTGGAATTTGTTTGCATACACAAAAGAACAACTGACGTGTATGTTCCTCTTCTTGAAAAGAATTTCCCTCCAACGTTTTTGTCGATCAGCACGGCTTTTGTTGAATAAAGTTGTGATGAAATCATTACCTTGATAGGGGTACTGGAACACCATTTTCGGTCATACAAACATGGTGAAAGTATGTTTGTATGGT
>JAZGVS010000484.1:0-14300 GCA_037356235.1 Bacterosira constricta
GATGAACAACTTGGTAGGGGTTCTCGTTCACTTTTTTGTGACACTTGGTGTACCGTATCGTTCGTCGCGTAAGAGTCATGAGAAATTTGTGCCAATACTCGTGGGTTGCAGTTGTGATTGACCCTAGAGGTTTGGCACCGGAGACGAGAGAGCACTGAAACTCTAAAACTCATTTTGGGATCAGTTTAGAACATAATTTGATGAGGGGTGTCAGCGAGATGGGATATCACTGTGTGCTATGTTAGTGTTTTTTGATCTTGAGTGTCAAGCCTTGACATCTATCCCGCCCCACGAGTAAGACATGTTCCAAAATGCAAGACTGTAAGTGATAAGAGCTGTTAGGAGTACATGTAGGTTTGGGGTTGTAAAAAATAATAATAGCAAATGATAAATGTGTTTTGACAATATGAAGAATCATTTGAAGTATACCTGGTCACTGCAAGACTTGCGTCGGGTGTTGGATAAAAGTAGCTGTGTTGCGAGAGATGTAGCTGGCGATGGAAATTGTTTATACAACGTTTTTTTGGTGTACGAGGGCATACGAGATAACGAGCATTTGTCCTGTGCACATCAATTGCGAGGCGAGTTGAATGCTTATTTGGTCGCCCACTGGCACGACGAGATAATAGAAGGTGGTGGATTTACAGTAGCGGATTGGATGGCTGTTAATTTGGAAGAAATGAAGGAGCAGCAACATGTCTGCAATTCAAAATTGGATGATGACAAGGATCCGGTGCTGGAGTATGCCGAGTTTATGGCCGATGCAACACCAGCACCAGGGAGGTGCAAATGGGGTACAGATTTAGAAGTATATGAGTGTTCTCGACTGAATCAGGTCAACGTTCTAGTTTATTCTGGAAATCCGGATGACAGGAGCGGTGTGCCGTACACGTATCTTGAATCGTCACAGATTGTTAGCGATCGCGTGGCAACGATTTGTCTTTTGTCTCAAGGTGGTTCGCATTTTCAACCTTTGTTGCCTCCACATCCAACGCAGTTTCACGGCAATCAAATGTCTGGGAGCTGTTGCGAAGTGGCAACAGAAGAACAGCGAAGGAGGGCAAAATTTGCGGCTGAGGAACAGTATAAGAGAGATCTGTTGCAAACGTATCGCAAACGGCTGCATGAGCAGCATGAAGCGATGACTGAAGCGCAGAAGAGAAAAGATAAGCTGAAGGATTATCGCGGACGGCTGCATAAGTATCATGCGGCAACGATTGAAGCGCAGCAACAGAAAGATAGGAGTGAAGAAGAGGATGCACTTCATTCAAATTCTCAGTCCGAAGGAAACCTGTGCATGCAAACAGACCAGGACAAGTTGCGGCAAAAGCAAGAGAAAGAAAGATCATTGCGGGTCAAGAAATACGTGCAATAGAAGAAAAAGTTGCGGACGGCAATGGATCACAAGGAAAAATCCAACGAACAATTAAAAGATCGGATTGAGCATCGTGTTCGGTTTCAAGGAATGTTGGAAGAGGACAGAGAGAAGGCTTTAGTAAAACGACGAGAACTATATCACAAGGATGTGCAGAATGGTAGAAAGAGAAGTCGAGAAAAAATGAAGAAGAGATATTGGGATAAAATTGAATTAGCTCGTGAGCAATCTGTCGAGAGTGGAAAATCAGGCCATGTAGTCGGTATTTTGAAAGCTGACGAAACAGAGTGTGCCAATTGTAAGAGGAGACAAATGCCGTTGAAATCGAAAGTGGCAGGATATGTCTTGAGTTTCGTCAGGGTAGACACCAAAGAAATACGTCGGATCCAACACAAGTTGAAGATGGTGAAGACTACAGGAAACAAGAAAGGAGGCTTTCCAAAGTATTATTGGTTATGTAAAGAATGTTCGAGCTTTTTGCGAAACACAAAAGCAATTAAATCTATGACCAAAGCCCAGAAAGATCATCTGATGGATTGGAAGAATACGTGGCCTGCTTTTTTGTGGAATCTCCTCAATTTCTACAAATACTATTCTACTGTTTTTTTTGTGGCAGTTTATCCCATCGTCTATCAGGCTGTATTGGATTGAAGCCATTAAAAGGATACCTGCCTATTGTAAAGCTGAATGTACAGTGGACTATCCTCCTTCCATTTTTATCGATCGCACCACTGACATTCAAGACTTCCAGTCGGATATAGACTGCCATCAGCTGTCCAAGTATCTACATGTGTTGGAGGATGAGAATTGGGAATCTATCGTGCTTCCTGACGTATTGTGCCCATGGGGTTGTAGTGAATTTTCTTTTCGGTCGCACACTCTCAATTTTGCAATCCTCATTCAACGTTACTTGCGCAAAGTGCCCCTCAACTTACCAAAGAGGAACTGGTTCGATCAAGTTCAGTGTGTGGAATCTTCGCGCGAGGATTACTTATGGGGGGTGAATGAAAACGGTTGCGTTAAGATTGAAAAATATGATCCAGTTCTGGTGGGTGACTTGTGGGTAGTTCGTCCTTCCGTTGTGTTTCTGCCGGGAGAAGGTTTGAATATATTGGTTTGTAGATTTCATTACAAGTACAATGAAACAAAACGGTTATGGCTACATATGCCTCGAAAGCCTTATCACAATTTGAGTGCAGTACAGAGCGATCAACTAAGTCCTTGTGTAATTGTTCCACGTACCTGTACGCCAATGAAGTCCGGTGTATACAATTCTGGATGGTCGATGGTGTCGCACCAAGCATCATATTGTGGAGTTGATTCGATGGATGTGTCAAACGAAGGACGGTTCAGTACTCATTCAGCTATGCGCACGGAGCATGAAATACTGAGCATTGCCAATCGGGACGATATCAAGCATGTATTGTCGCTTAATGAAATAGAAGGCATAATGAGTTCGGAACTCGCTGCAGACTTGAGAGAAAAATCTGTTGCATCGTATCCCTGTGGATTCATAGATGAATATATCCAAGGAGCTGCATATGTTGAGCTGTCAGATAGTATGTTGCTTCAGAAAGATACGTCAGAGGATTACGGAATTGACGTCGTTGTGCAAAAACCCAACGAGCAACACCAGTTGGTAGATGTGAAAATAGTGTGTCAGCGGTCCTGGGCCCAGACAATCAATATCATGCAAATGGAGGATTCGTTTGGATATGGTTACCCGTTTAAAGCCATTCACAAATATGATAGTAAAGTTCGTCATCAACCAATAATGATGCTCTGGTGTTTAGCAGGGATTATGACTGGTTGCAAAGAGCTGTGGCGTGCTGTGGATAATAAGTATGGGCCGTTTCGCAATGATGGATGGGAGGGACATATGTTGACTCACCTGCACTCTCAGTACATGAAACACGAACAAAGCCTTTCTCCGCCACGGACACCGTTCAAACCAGCCGAAAATAAAACTACTCGAGCAATGCTAGAGAGATTGGTACCATATGCACCCCTCTATATACGCGATGTTCAGTGTGCTTTCTTTCAGTTCAACATTCAATATTGGCATAACTTATTTCCGTCGAATGAATTTGAAACGGTATCGGTGTGTTCGTCAAAACAACACGCTACAAGATGCGACCTTCGTTCGAATGTAGTCATCGTGGTCGAAACCAAAAGTCCGTCGTGGAATAGAGAAGATTTCACGCCTTTTTACGTGGGTGGGGCGAGTTTTTAGTTGCGTCATGTGACGTATATTCAATCAAAACAGAAGCAAAAGAGAAAGTATTCCAGCAATTTTGAAGGGGTGAGATACGTTCGCCGTGGGAGAGGATTCTTTTCATGGTGGAAGCAAGTCAGAGAGAAAAACTTACCTTCGATCATGCTTAAGTGCACCAACCTTGATTTGTTGAAAAATGAGGATTTTCCGTCAGCTTTTTTTGTTCGTGTAATGGTTTTTGTGAAGGTAGAACAGGAAAATGTTGAACAGTATAAACAGGATTTTCATCAATCACTGGGTGGGCAATCAATCCCATGTTCATTACCACTGTAATAAGTTTCCTCTCATTGTGGCACGCGGACGAGGAGATACAATAAGAACATGTATGATGAATGGGTGCAAGAGGAAAGAGGGGTGTGTTTGTTGCAAAGTCCTCTGCGATACTCGAATATGTACAAAATTCTTCAATGGAATGCCCAATAATACTGTATTGAACCCACCTAGCAGTGTGTCAAAATTCGAAATGTTAGAATCTGCTAAACGTGATGAAATTGATGTTGAGATGAATGATGATTCAACGGACAGCTCTGTAGATTTAGAATATGTTGATACGTTGTGTGATGAATCTGAAGATGAATCGGAACACTGCCTGAATGATAAAAATGTTTTTGTTGCAAAATCGTCTCTTAGTGATTGGATCTTGGACCAACTTAATGCTGCCAAAGATAGAGAGGACCTGAATATTTCTGATGGTTTACTTGGGGATGAATTTTTCTTGGATGACTATTTGACTCGGGACAATTACAACCCCATGGACGAAATCGAAGAAACCGAATCAACAACAACAAGTAAAGTGGACGAAGAGGATGCTATGCCAACTTCAACGAATGGAGGAGAAGTTGCCTATACCATTTTGCCGAGATCAGATACCCGTTCCACTGTTCCGTGTCATGTTTTGCTGAATCAAGTTGGGAGATTGCTGAAACGTTATAATCAAAATATTAGAGGGACCAAATTCCAGCAAAATTTTATTCAGCGGTTAGTCTCAACAATCTGCGGTGTATCATTTCCGTTGTTATATCCTGCCGCGGCTTGCTATCCTCGTCATTATTATGCACAAGCTACTCGGGATCCACATGACATTCTCGGCGCTGTTCCGTTGAGCTGTTACACAAGCTCTCCCCTTCATCCACATGGTATTGCATCATCGCTTGTCATTGCCAGGAATCATATCATGCATTCTAGTTCATCGATCAGCACATGCCATTCTGCATTGGGGTTTGATTATGATATACAGTGCAATCAGGTCGCTGGAAGCATAGACTCTCGTCTTATCAATAAAAATGGGTTCATTGTCGATGTAGTGAACAAGTATGGCATATCGATGCGGAACGATCAGCGATCCAATTTATCGAACAGTGTTGATAGCCATCAAGCGGCTTTGAATTTAGCGGCAACACAGCAATACCATAATATGGATGCATTCATCACGTTTACTTGCAATCAAGCCACTTACCCAGGCATAAAACATTTGCATAAATACAAAGAGAGCCTCTTGTGGACAAAAGCCATTCCAGGGTACGAATTCATGTCTGCGGCTGATAGGGCTGATGTGAAACAGTCGTTTGAGATGGCGTATGGTAATATTGTTGCCAGATGTTGGTTAGAAGTGAGTAAACTCTTGCTTGATTGCATAACCTTTGGAGATGAAATTTTAGGTCCAAAGGGTTGTCCAGTGAATTGTGCTTTTTGGAGATACGAGTATCAAGACGATGATAAGAAATATGGAAATTTGCCTCACATACATGGTCTGGTGGGGTTGTCACACGACCAATTAACAGACGAACAAATGAAGAGGTTTGTCTTTGATCTCCAGAAGTGTGACGTTGCCAATTTAATTCCAACAAAGGATATTGAAGAATACATTTCACAGGGACTATTAAAATCCTCCAGTGACTGGTTTACTGTGACCAATCTAGGCGATCAAATTCTTCGGCACGTGAAACATTCCAACAGGTGTCTGAAGAAAATATCAGACAGTGATGGTCCGGAGGCATTACAATGCAGAGTTCTAAATATTGCGCTTGAAAGTGAACACCCACTGCAACATGAGTTTAAGCCGTTCCACTACGATCATTCATTACCATTCCTTTCCACCATGGAAGAGTGTGGGCTCTATACTCGTCCTACACCAGCAAATCCTCATGGTACATTTAAGCATACCATGTTCAACCCTACCCGTCATTTGGGTCGCATCCCGCCCGGTTGTAATGATAAAATGTCACCAGTAAACTCCAAGTTGTTTGCAACAACACGATCAATGCAAAATTATCAGATCCTAACAGATACTAACGGTGTAGCTCTGTACGTTGTGAAGTATGTTACTGATGTGGATAAAGCTAATCGGAGTGTGGTGTGGGCGGATTCATATTCTGGTGCTATCATGCGTGTTGAGAATCAATTTTTGCATAATACCAAAATAGCTAGTTCGAAAAGGAACGAAAGAAAGGCTTATGAGATGTCTCGACAGTATCGTCACGCATCCGGCCGTTCCATTGTTGCTGTGGAAATGTTGCAACAGATTATGGGCACTGCTGAAGTCTTGACCACGTTTAATTTCGTGAATATTGACACACGCTCATTTGAATTTCGTTCGACCACAGAGATAACATTGGACACAAAGGGCAATTTAGAATGGCCACAAGAGGCTAACCCTGATGCGTTTTCCACAACATCTAGGTCGCATGTAGCAAGATGTCTAGCCAAAATTGACCGTACAATGAGTCCAAACCAAAAACTTCTGTATCGAGAGAATGGCCCACATAAAACGAGGTATGACCGAGTCACTCAGTTTGGATTACGTCCAGTAGAGCTGGTGGAACTATTCGCTAGCATCGGGAATTATTTCAGATGGTTCAAAATTGAGTGCGTGCCAAGTAAAATTGATGTCATTGTGTCGCTTTTGAATAAAGATGTTACAAAATGTGCATGGTTCGATGGTTTTGGTCGGCAAATTTATTTGAGGTACAATGCATACAATGAAGTAAAGGAGTACTTACATGATGCAAATACCATGCTGAAACCACATTCCACGATATTGAAGGACCACTTACTTTATCTAATTGCAACCGATCTAAAACCTCCCTTTTTTGTGCATGACAACGGTAAGGAAGAAAAAGATCTACCAGTGCCAGTATTTTCAAGCATAATGCCCCGTGAGCCAATACCATTCCTGCAGCATATAATGATTGTTCTTGGAAAATTTGAGACTGAGCTAGATTTTCGCATGGAGAGGACCATCCGTGAGAGCATGGTAAAAGTCAAACTCATAGGTCCTAACACCGATGAAGAGTCATTGAAGGAGTACTCTCGCACATTGTTGAAACGGATCATATTTGAGGTTGTTCGTATGCAACCAGCAACTCTTCGTCGCATAGATGATTACGTTGAAACTACCAAGCAAATTCTTGACAATGTTCTTTTACACGACACTATTCCTACCACAGAACTTCCACCTTGCATATTAACTGATCTGTTCGAGGTTACCGACGACAAGCTGTGTGCATTTTGGAAAGAAGTGAGGAGTAATCACCTTTCATCCATATTTTCCAGCAATCGACTTGGTCCAAATCCACCCACACACATTGATGTCATGGCGTGCACCAAGACAAATCCAGTCAATTGGGATGTTTTAGAATCGTTCATCCAATCAGATAACCAGAGTGAAGAATCATATGGTGAACAGCGATATGTCATAATCCACAGCAAACGTGCTGTTGACAAGTATCTACAACAATTTCGTCCCGCTGCCACCACCATTACAAAAGGTGTTATCATACATGGTATACCGGGTAGTGGGAAAACCTACCTAGCTCAATTGCTCTCCCTTTATGCGATGTGTTGGGGACTGAGAGTAATGACCACTTCTGTATTAGCTGCTCGTGCCAATTTCCTTGGTGGTATTCATTTTCATGTATTGGGAGGCTTCAGTACAAAGAAGAATGTTACTCCATACCGATTAGCGCAGTTGGCTCTTGATAAGCTTCATTGGAAGAGTCAAATCAAGAACCTTTATGCTCTACGAACGATGGATATTCTAGTAATTGACGAGGCAGGTCAATTATCAGCTGAGCAGTTCGCAGCGTTGGATATCGTTCTTCGCATGGTGAGGCAATCCAAACTTCCTTTTGGAGGAGTGCTGATTATCTGTGCCATGGATCACTGTCAATTCGCTCCCATTAACGGGCTGCCATTCTTAGTGTCTTCCTTCATTTACACCATGTTTGAATTGATAGTGCTTGAACACTCAGTACGAGCGCATTCAGACCCCATCTTTCAAGAAATCCAGAACATTACGCGAATGAGTCCAGCGGCGTTGAGGTCTAATCCTGCCATAGAACGCAGGTTCAAAAATCTCGTCAGTAATCACATAAGTTTTGCAAAGAACTGGGATGATCCGGCAATTACCCCCGATGTGCAACGAATGTTTGCGCGAAGGAAGCCTGCTCAGATATCGTCCAGTGCTTATATCAGTGGTTGCATCAACAAATTCAATACTGATGGCACTCCGTACATCATCAGCAAAGCCAGAGATTTTCAGCAACGAGCCGGATCGAGAGCCGATTTCACCCAAGCTAAGTTGAAGAGCCTGATCAATGTTATGAACAAGACACTACGGGAGCCGCCAGAGCTACTTTTCTGGAGAGGAGGGCTTTATTTTGCAACAATAAATGGGAAGGGTTACTACCAATCGCAATTGATGATCATGTTGACCATCCCTTCAAAAAGAACAGTGGAAGCAAAGGCACCAATATCCATGTTGGTTGCGCCGGTCAACTCTGATTCTTTCAACACACGTATCCGCATTCCATCTAAAAATGAACTACTAGCAGCAGGATGGAAAGAAGTACGTGTGACATTTGCCCCCCAATGCAATGTTACAGTAGATGGCATCCAGGGATATCGTAGGCAATATTCGTTGATCCATATCGGTTTGAGTGCCATTAACAAACGAACAGGGAATACCATCCAACGATGTGCTGTTGATTTTTTCCCCAACAGCTGTCCATGGAATAAACCACAAGTTGTTGTTTTCCTGAGCCGTACTCCCAAGGGACTTGACACCACCATCGTCGGTCCCAAACAATTTGCCATTAATAGAATGTGGGACATAATTACCACTGGCGACCAATGGACAGAATACATTGAAGAACTCCTCAGCAAATTGTCCGTCAATGGTCTGAAAAGTCAGGCGCCTCTTCGCCAGAACATTATTGACTATGCTGAAGTATTTCCCTTCCACACCTGTAATCCTTTGCTTCCGACGGACAGGTCAGGTTATGTCTACTTTTTAGTGTCCGTAAAGGACTTTCAGCGAGGTTATGTTGGCCAAACAGAGAATATCTTGAAACGATTGAGGAAGCATAACAGCGGTGCCGGAGCTGACCCAAACTATATCCCATACTTTGTCGCTGCTTTTATTTGTGGGCTATCCCATATGAACAGAGCTGACCGACAGAAACTCGAATGCGAATGGCAACGTTACAATATGTTGGAGCTTCAACAAGGACACACTGAATATTCTCTAGAATAAGGCAGGGGGAGCGAGTGGTAGAAAATTACAACATGTACACTACTAGATAGAAGTATCAACGAGAATACTAATTCTACTAACAAAGGTGGATAACAACCCTACATAAAATAAGAAATACTTCATGACCATGTTAAAAGCACAACCAACTCTTTCAATCAAATTGTTTCAAGCCTACCACAATGATCAAAGAACCAAAAGGTTGAAAATAATACCAGAAAATAACCTTACTTACCAACCTGTATTTGCATCGTTGGCTAATGAGTCTTTCATTCATATAAGCAAGTATCTCAAACCTTTCGAGGTTCACAACCTCGGTCTTACGTGTCATCGTTTTACCATGCCTATGAATACAACGTCATTGCCCAAACAAAAATCATGTAAAGGTACGAGTCTTTGCAATCGTCTCATGTACACAACAATGCTTTCAAGTCTTCAACACTCCCTTAAACAGAAGCTTATCCCGAGTAATACACTTCAATCTTACATGCAATTGACCAAGCACGTGACGAGCTCATCCACTGCTCTAGCAGGATCGACTTTGCTAGAAGCTTAACTGTATGAGCATTGGCAGGGTTCCGATTTAGATGTTTATGGCACTTATGAGTCGTCTATCGACTTACGCACATGGGTTGTCAAGGACCTTGGGCTCATGCTGATAAGCGCCAGTAAACTATACGACAAGTCTCTGCATTTTGACAAAGATTTATCTAGTGTCCACCACGTCGAACATTACAGCTTCATGCCCGAAGAGAACAAACAATTTCCCAATGATCATCTGCACAGCAAGTATCCCTCCTTCCCCATCATTATGTGGAACTTTCATGAACGAACAATCTTACATCATAAGTATCCCTTGTGTGTACTGCTCACCGATTGCGATGAAGAATGTACCCTGGAAACGAGGGACAACGTGAAGATTCCTTACGACTGCCAGCTCGGTTACACCCGATTAAGCAACACCAGTCTCAACATTGTTTTGGACCTTGTAGTGATGAAAGAAGAGTGCTCCATTTGGTCTGCTATCCATGACTCTGATTTGATGGGTGCTCTGCTTCTTATGACGGTCGCACGTTTCATATCCCAAAACCATCAAGGACGTTCTATCGTAAAACAAGTTTGAACCCTACTTATAAAATACGATTTTACGAAGCCTATTGCCGTCTTCTCCTCGAAGAAACGAGTAGGCCCCTCGTTTTTCTTATGAAAGAAGCTTCCAACCTATACAATTTTCACTACGACTCTTCCCAATACACGACAGATCAGCATCCAACTGCTTTGGTTCTCTTCACACAAAAGATCAAAAATGAGTTTACTAGTGGATTGGATGACTATTGGATTCTGCTACTGCGAAATCTTGTCATACGAAATGCCTTGAATCACATGGTACAAAAAGGGTTTACAATGAAAACTGGCTTTTATATCCACGAAAGTGAACTGCATAATCGAATTATACATGCAGTACTCCCTCGTATCGCAAAATATCGCAACCGGCAATATATCATTGACGATGTGGTAGAATTACCACCAAACTTATCTCAAAGACTACCTGAGAGCGAAGAGCAACTGCATTCAATGGATACGAATATGTTAAATAAAACCTAAGTTGAAGTGTGTGTGTTGATTTTGTTATTGACATTTATTACATGATTTGTTGAAGAGAAAAGTGCGTACAAAACACAATAATATAGAACAAACTCACCAATTCAATCTGCTGCAATGTTTAAATGCATCAATACCATTCTGGTTGATATTTTCCTCGTCCCGTTGCCATTTCAATTCAGCCTGCATCTAACCATCGCTTATCTCGCAAGTCAGCGCTACTCTCACTCACCGCCCACTCGTGAGTGCTCGTTGAGATAGTGATGGTGTCGACGCTGGTGCGGAGTGGTGCACCCTCTGCAAATTAATCGCCGGCGGCCCCCCTTAGGACGTGACATGGCCTCCTCCCTCCAATGGAGCCAAAGCCATGCCTTCATTGTTGTTATTTTGTGCCGCAGCTGCGTCGCCTTGGCTATTTTGCCCCGTCTGCGCTCCGCGAAGCCAATTGATCAGTTGGCGGCGTTGGTCGTGTTTGCCATCAACCCTGGCGCATTTACTTGGTGCACTGTTATGTTCGCCGCTGTCGTTGGAGATAGTGCTTGATTTCTGCCATCGTCGGCAAACAAATCCTTGGCGAACGCGTTGTTGTTATTATTGGAGTTGCTGCCGTCACCAACGCCGCCCCCATCCTGAGTGACAACTAGATATTCACCCTCGAGGGTGTTGATGTTGTCTCCCAGCATTGGTCGTGTTCGCTATCAACCCTGGCGCATTCGCCTGGTGCACTGTAATATTCGCCGTTGTCGTTGGAGATAGTGCTTGATTTCTGCCGTCGTCGGCAAACAAATCCTCGGTGAACGCGGCGTTGTTATTATTGGAGTGCTGCCGTCGCCGACGCCGCTCCCGTCCTAAGTGACAACTAGATATTCACCCTCGAGGGTGTTGATGTTGGCTCCCATTTTTCGGAATTTTATTCCAGTCAGTTGATCTCTAAAATAACTAAAACAAAGCTTACTACTACAGCTCGTCGATGTAAATGTAAAGTCAATGGTCATAGTCATAGAGCCAGCCGTTACAAAATATAACGCTGAGACGTTTGAGTTGATATTACAGGACCTCGTCTGTCCATCATCGCAACACATATCTAGTAACAAATTTAAAACAAACAACAAGCCTCGGATCTGAAGCGATTTGAGGAACAATCCTCTCCACCCTAAATATCCTCCCCCCCATTTCCTGCAATATATTTACCTATCTATGTACGTAAGATTTAAAACAAGCCGCGGATTAAAACAAGCCGTGGATCCGAATTTTGAGGAACAATCCTCTCCACCCCAAATGTTCTCCCCCCACCCCCCCCGATTTATCTACCTATCTATGTACCTAAGATTTAAAACAAGTCGCGAATTAAAACAAGCCGCGAATCGTAAAACAAGCCGTAGATCCGAATTTGAGGAACAATCCTCTCCACACCCCAAATATTCTCCCCCCTACCCCCCCGATTAATCTACCTATCTATGTACTATTCCTAAGATTTAAAACAAGCCGTGGATTAAAACAAGCCGCGGATCCTAAGCGATTGTTGAAGAACAGAACCCTCTCATCCCCCAAATATTCCCCCCATCCCCTCCAATTTATCTACCTATCTATGTACATAACTACTATCATACCCTCCCTCTATTTGTAGTGTGACATCAACTCACCTCGTCTAAGATTCTAAACCTGGGTGATAAAATTGAGAAGGCCCATTGATTCTTTTGACATCAGAGAAGGCGGCTTGTGAAATCAATATTCGTTTGATCAAGGTCATAAAATTAGAAAATCGAGAGATTACCAGCGATATTATATAGTTTCAAGCTATAAGTAACAAAAAGAAGAAAATGTCATTATCTACATTGAGTCATCCAAACCAACTGCAGTTCCTCCATCATGAGAGAGATGGTAGCTTTAGGGAGAGTGATGGTTTCGTTAACGTGAGTGAGCTTATGAACGAACATAATGCGGCTAAACCTATCCATGTCAACAGTGATGGTGAAGTTGTTGGTGGGCGTAAATTTTTGCTCTTAATGATTTTGTACTACAAAACACCTAAGATTGCGGATCATCGCGTTTCAGTATTTACGAAAGGTGGAAGAGGGAGTGGCACTACCAACTTCAACAGGTTTGTAGTGTTCTATGATCCAATGGCGCCAAAGAACGAAAATATCATCACTTCTCTACTGGGTTATGGCCAAAACCCAATTTTTTTCAGTCGATACTTGAACGAGAGGGATACTGGAGTATTTGGTGAGAATCGATTTGTTGTACGAAAAGTTACTGTGGTAAAATTATATTGTTTACTGTTCATTGGTAGCTTATACAAACTGTGATGTGATTATTATTCTACAACTGAAGCTCCAGGCAAATTGGTAGTGGTCAAGGATCCTACGCCAGTGGAACGATTTTTGTCAAACGGAAATATGCCGCTACTATCTATTACTGGATCTATCATGCCTGTCACTTTTGATCCCAATACTATTTTGTTACCATCAAGAAATCTCGTCGAATCTTCCATCAAGCAACAAGCTTATCATTTTGGTCCCGGAGCAAAACTCTTTATTACTCATTTCAATGTAATAGATAGCCCATGCTGTAGTGAGTTATGCGGCGGGAAAGAGTTATACTCTGGCCAAGTGATGGCCAAGAGATGTCCTTGCATTCAGATAACTCAAGGCGATCAAGGTATCCTTGGTGTATATCATTTCATAATCGAGTACAACAATCGAAAGGTATATATCCATAACTTTACTGCTAAGGCTTGGACCGAGCAATTTGTCTCTGAAGGTCGGTTTCCATTTCCAGTAGGCGTAGCAGCAGCTTGGCTTACAGAACACCCTGACAGTCTTGATACCTTTCGCAATTTAGTTGTGTAGTACATAGATTGTGTTAATGAACACGGTGGTTGGGATTTGTATGGTTGGGGCAGACGAGGTTTTGTGGTAGATCAGGCAATAGAACAGAGTGGTCCTGGGCAGAAGTATGAACAGGCACCAATGACTGAGTCAGGAGACATGATCTACCACCTATCTCACGCAGAGCCATCTAATTCAAAACAAATGAATGACCACCGAAAGAAACTCAATGACTTTAAATTTGTTGTGATGAAATATGTGACCGATACACAGGAGGATATTGATATGAATGATAATGCGGGTGAAGCTGCAGAAGACGAAGAAGAAGAAGAAACATTGCAGCCTAACGCCAAGCGTCACGAAACGAATCAATGAAGATAGTTGGAAATTGTTAGGATTTTGGATTGTTTGCTATACGGTAGTAATCTAAAAAAACAGCTGAAGGCATTCCTCAGGCTGTGCAAGAGGAGTGTTAATGAAATAGTTAAAAATTGCTAAGTTGTCTTTTCCCTCTCTATATTTTCTAGCTTTAGATTATAATCAGCTCAAATTTGGTACCATTGGAGATACCCCAGCCAGAACCAGCGTTTCCGCTGCACATCTGTGGAACCATGGTTTCGTAGTATATACTACCCTGGTATACGTATTGTACTATGTAGTTTCGACATACATACATTAGAATATACA
>JAZGVS010000485.1:0-14291 GCA_037356235.1 Bacterosira constricta
GTACTCTGTAAATTTAAAGGCGCCATGTGTTAGTGAGGGGTAATTGCATGCCTATGTTTGGCAGGTCATGGGGTTTGAAATTGGGAGCCACTCCCAGGAAGCTGGATGGATGATTGCTGGTTGCGCCAAGGGCATGGCTAGCTTAATGGGCTGGAAATGGTCGGTTGACTGGGGGGAATTAAATTAAATGAAATTGATGACAAATTTGAGCAGTGACCAAAAGAGGGACTCCAATAGCCGGCCTATAATCCAGATAGAGTCACCGTAACCTTTGAGCAGTGACCAAAAGAGGGACTCCAACAGCCGGCCTATAATCCAGATAGAGGCCCCGTAACCACTGCAGCATCGGTGGCTTAAAAACTTCTGCAAAAACCAGTATATATAAAGTTACTTTGGTACAAATTGTACCTATTTATAATATGTAATGGATTCCTACATAGGATCGTCCATCTTGCGGCCGTGATATCTTGACAGGAGTATCAAAGCGGTATAGAAGTATAGTATAAAATATTAACATATAGGATTATATAAGAGATAAAGATAAAAGCTTATTAAAGCCGCACCCACCGCACCTGTGGGTGTGAAAAAAACGGGTCGTTTGTAATGAAGAATGCGGACTGCCTGCAAGATACGACATTGATCATGAACATCATAGAACGAACGGTCGTATGAACCTAACCCCTCTAGATATGTATATGTATGGTGGTCCATACAACATCAGAGGGGTATCTTAAGTCCACCGTGATTAAGTCTGCTCCTAAGTCTGCCGCACTAGTTAAACGGTGTCTTTACTAGGTGATTATTAAAGTGCTACCTAAATGTATTATGAAAATAGCCAATTATTGTGCCCTCAACCACATGCGAAAAAATACTCTTATTTTATAACATCTATAAGATCCTGGATGAGCGTACGTACGGTATGTAGATAAATGATAAATTTAATTTTTGGAAAAAGAGCTCATGTCTGGCGACCGCATGGCTGCTCTCCTCGCGAGCTGTGCCAACGCCGTGGACATCGACGGCCTCTTCGTATCTATAATCGCCATCCACCGCCATAATATATCGGGGCATCAACGCGCCGCCTCTGCACATACATTGGCAGAGAATTTGGAGCTTGCAACAATACCCTGAGCATCAAGCTTTTTGTTGGCACCTCCAAGTATAAATAGCCTCTCAGCACTGCACATCCCATGGCTATATTTCATTCCCATTTTCATTTTTAGAAATTAATACATAACAAAATGCCCAGGTAAATAGAGATTTAGAATCATAAGCCAAATAGACACAACAATAAATATAAAAGGACCGTGTACACGGTCAACAATGATGGGGGAATAAAGGGTAGATGCAGATTTTTGGCGATTAAGCTCCAATACAAGTCTTCTTTTGGGAGAAGGTGAAGAAAGATGTATTGGGGGAACGCAACAAAGAATAATGTTGGTGCTAATTCCTCTTAGAAACAGAAATAGAAATAGAAATAAATTAGGCATGCAATATTTTCGTTAGCATTATTCACGAAGATTCACGAATACATCCACTAGCCTAATCTAACACTAACAATGACCAATAAATAAATAAATGGTACTGCATGTGTACAATAACATCGGCATACAATATCGGCCGCATATGATAATATATGATGACATTGTATCCGTATCTTGGATGTTGAAAGTATGAAATAGAAAAAGAGAGTATGGTTGCAAAAAAAAAGAGAGAGAGAATATCAGAATTCAAGAGGTGGAATCTTGTCGCGGCTTGTAGTCTTTGTATGATATTGACAAGCCTTTGCAGCAAAAAGCTGAATGTTAGAATGGAGATAGATTATGTTGTTTTATATGTACCTACAACATCAGATTTAATACCCATAGATATTCCATGCTCCTTCCTATCCCTCGTTTGGCACGTGGGGCTTAGCAGGCTGCGCCCGCTTCTTTTCTTTAAAACAGGTGAGGTTCACTACCTGCGGAGTCCTTGGATGCAACTGAGGTCCATAATACTGAATGCAAAGAGTAAACCAAAATATTGTGAGCCTAGTATTCTTACGGTTTGTTATGTTTTGCATACTTTGCGTGACTGAGAAACTCATGAGTCACGATCTTGAGTCGTATACAGAAACTTGTGGAAACATGTGGAAACATGTGGAAACTTGTGAAACATGGAAGTTACCACATCTGAGACTGATGATGAGCACGAGGAATATGTCAAACTAAAAAAGAAAGAGATGAGAGATGAAAAAATTGCCAAGGTAGCACAAGGGATAGTTCTGATCAAGAAGACATTGATAGAAAATGAGGTCCTTGAGGAAAAGAAAGAGAGATCAAAGAATGATCGCCTAAGTGGTTTAGATTGATACTTTTGAAAGCTTGTCCATTGGCCTGTCGGATAAACTTTAACAGCATTACTGCACGGTCATTGGCAAAGGCAAAGGTGCTTTGGTCTGATACACTGATTACAGGGATTGATGTATCAAACAGTTTGTCTCAAAAATAACAACACGTTGGTGAAGCTGGAGATGGATGGGAATCAATTTGGGCACGATACCGTCAAGTCACTAGCAAATTCTTTGTTGGCGAATACTACACTTGCATGTCTAAGCATTGGGTCAAATTGTTTGAATTGTGAAGACGATAATGACGCTGAAAACTGCATAAGGCTGCTAGCAAATTCTATAGCTGATAATTCAGGTCTTGCCAGTTTGAGCTTGTGGAGATGTGGAATGGGCCGAAATGGAGGAAAGGTAATCGGCTACAATGATTTTGACCATAACGATATCATATTGCTCGTGACTAAATAGTTGGAGACAAATAGAAGAAATCCGGAGCTCAAACTGGCTCAAGAGGCTGAGGTGACAACTGAACATGAGCGAGCCTCACAGGCGCAACTGAAAGCCAAACTAGACAAGGAGAAGGAGGATCAAAACCAGAAGTGGCTGGAGGAGCAACATATTTTACATGCAGAATCAAGACGTCTCGAGTTGGAACGCCATCAGTCTGAGAGGCAAAAAGAAGAGGAGAGGAGACAGCAATTGGAACGGATTCAAAAGTTGGAAGAAGATCGGGTCAAGTCTGCATAAAAAAAGGGCAAGAAGGGTAAAAAAGGCAAGACATTTTGGGCTGGAAAGTCATGAGCTCATACACAACTACACAGTCATAGAGACTCACCTTTGGGAATCCAACAATACACCCTGCTGGCTCGCAAAATAAGCAGAAGGAAGCAACCTGGACTTCGCTGAAACCACAGGTTGGTCGTCACTCCTTTGGCAGTGATAAGCAACAACCGTAGTTCCTAGGTGGAATCAATCGCTGATTCGTTTCGCTGGATTTCTCTGCGCTTATAGGAAGCACCATTGTTTCCTTGGTTGAGAGTGGAGGTGATGGCGGTTTGGATGATGCGGTTGATGGTAGTTCCCGAGGCTGAACAGTCGGCCATGGCCATGGTTGCAGTTTGCGAGATGAGAGATGATGTGGGTCTGAGCTAGAGTACTAGGAAAAAATCGCCCCATCATCAGGATCGACACCCTCAGACCGAATTTCGGCGAGGGCGGCCTCTACTACGCCGGGGTTCGCCATGGTGGGGTAGGCGGGTAGGCATGATGTTGCTCTTATTGGGATTGTGGAGAACAGCCGGTAATAATGCTGGATTTGTTTGTAATGGGAGGCGGGATCAAGCCGGCTTGAATATGAATCATGCAGTAATCATGGTAGGATAAATAGACGGAGGGGAATAAAACATGATTTTGAGGATAGTACTAAGGAAGAGAGCCGATTGGTCGACAGATCTTTGAGGATACGAGTCTGGCATTTTTTTTAAACCTTATATCTGAATACTCTGGGAGTCCGGCATTTTTTTAACCCTATCAAACCCTATCTTAAATTTATATCCGAGTATTGCTGGTGTGGTTACTACAGTTAGCACAGTAACAAAGGTGGCGAATGACAGTTTCAAGATTAGAATGCACCCACTGTAATGGCCGCAGCTATTGATTTTTTTTCTCTTTTTTTCCTCCTCATGGTAGATGAATTCGATAACGGATAATTCGAGGAGGCGTTCCTCGAGAGATGTCGCGTCGGAGGTTGGGTTGGATACGTGTGCTTTGTGCCTTTAGTTTGTAACCAAAGCAATGAAACAGATGAGTGAATTACACAGAAAAATAGAGGCGTTGTTTTCTATCTTCCATGGCATCTGCCCCTTCGTCGAAAGTCAGGCAACAAGTTACAATTTACTACTGGTGCTAATATATTGTAAAAGTCCTCGTATCTACTCAAACATTTCAGAGACCCCCAATTCCGAGACCCATCATCCCGTTAGGACATGCCCCAAAATCTTCTCCCTTATTTTTAAATTTAGTCCCCAGAGAATTGTAAGAGGAAGGATAATTCTCCTCGAGCTTGAAGCCATCATGAAACTGGTGGTACTGCTCGGCCACATAGGAGGGAAAGTCAGCAGTATCCATGATGAATGATACCTTCGGCAAGTCTTTATCATCGCCCTTTCCAACAGCAAAATCGAGCTTATCGCCAGTCGCAAGAGAAGCTTTCACAAGCAGCTGAGCAAGTGGAGATGACTTCCCTCCCGGAATACCAATTAGGTTACGATACTCCGTACCTTTATCCCCAAACTGATCTGGGCGAAAGCCATCCTTGTCAAACAGCTTGCAATACTCCACGGCGAAGTCTTCGAACTTGCTAGCGGGAATTTTCATGGATACAATCTCAGCGTGTCCTTTTAGGGTGAAGAAGAAACAGGTAGTAAGTACTCATGCATGATACATACGCTGGGTAGAACCAGGGAGATGGAATTATCCCCATCAATTAAAATACTAACCCAGTTTTCCATAGTCAGCAACATTTTGAGCGTTGTGATAGCAAACTTTTCCGCCCACGGCCCCGGCCTTCCCTCCTGCATAACCTGCTCGAGCTGTTATTTCATCATCAGATCGGCCAAGTATGGTGCGCTCTGCCTCCACGAACTCATGCTGGACATGCCAAAAGCATCCGCAACCGAAATATACCTCGACTAATTCATCATCTCCATTCGCAGCAAAACTTGGCTGGGCACCGGAAACGACCGTAGCGGCAGCAAGAGCCACTGCTGCCTGTTTTGTTAAAAATGAACGCCTTGATGAGGGATGGGCAATTTCGGCATTATCGTCCGATCGACATGCGGCGAGAGCTGTTCGTGGAGGAGCACTCAACCTATTAACTACGCCTGTCCATGCATCGGTGCCATTTGGTGAAATTAACAATACCCAAGGGAGAGCAGCTAGCATTAGGATGTGGTGATGCATCATTATTATGTTGTTGCTATTGTATCGCTCCAAAGAAATGAAATAATGAGCGGAGGGATTAAAATCTCTATTAAAATGCGACGAGGACGAGATGGAAGATGACGGTGACGGTGACACGATCTGACACGATGACGATCTACCTACTTCTATGAGCTTCTAACTACATAATACGTATCGTACCTATCGTACGAACCTATGATGTTGTACATACCCACCTGAACTCGGGTCCAAAAAGGGCCCTTTTTGAACCCGTGCGGAAGAGATCGCTACGGCCCAATAAGGCGGTCCCCCTTTTTACCGTTCGCATTCTCTTCGCGCACTGGTACAAAGAGGGCGCCCACTTTTACCCGAGTTCAGGTGGTGATAGCCTGTGATCTGATGTCCTAATATATTAAATCCTATGTAGAATATACCACTCTAGTATATTCACAAGATTTTTTCATGAACTCGAATGGGATACAATATCTACCAGATGATGGCATGGCATTTAGCCAGATTGAGCCCCATTGAGCATTGGATAGCATGCACCTCTCTAGAGAGCATCACGCTCATTACTTATGCAGGACTCCTACCAACGCTGGTGCTGATTTGGTGATTGTTGCCAGGATAAAGGGAGTGCCTAGGATGTTGACTGTGGACAGATAAGTCAGTAGGAAATCGTTGGGGATCTCTTTCAGTTGGTGGGTAATCTCACTTGACCACAGCTGGCCTCTGCAAAAGATACGAGGAAGAAGTAGTGGATGTGTGCCCATCTTAGTTGATTGGTGTGTTAGCAGATACCTACTACTCATCAACATCTGCCCAGCGTGAACGATCTTTGTCATTTTCATCCCAAGTCGCCCGGCCAATAATAATATTATTTGGCTTGAGTGAGCCGTGAATGTCATTACCACTTCGCAATTTACTTTGGACAGGCTTGCTCTTTGCGGTCGAGCTATCCTCCGATTGATTATTGTCTTTGTTTCCTTTCTTATGTGAAGTCAAGTTGCTGTTACCGAGTCGCTTAATCAAATGCTTTCCTACGCGAATGCCAGCTGACCGTGATAGATCTTGATGAAAATTGTCACAAGGAACAGATTGCAGACATGCAGGGCACCCACCATCATACCCCTTACTGGAATAACAAGAGGTGCATTCCTCCAATAAATCTACTGCAGCTTTCAGGGTGTCTTCAACAACATTGTAGAGCTGGGCGGTTATGCCTGATCCTCCGGCCCGTTGATCATATAGCATTATTCTAGTACAATCATATCTTCCGTGATCGCAGTCGATATCCGCGCTGGTGCATGATACAAATAGAGGAGCAACAGCAACCATGGCATGTGATAGGGCATGAACTCCTCCATCGAAGTTGAAAATAACGTCTCTAAGGTAGGCAGCATCAGCATCAATCCAGACTAATTGGGAGGCCGATGCGAGGAGGCAAGAAGTGGACGGAAAGAGGTCAGTGAGAAGTAGCCTTTGAGGTTAGATATATAATCAACTGGATCAAACATTCAAACTTACGCGCATATGTATCGAACTCCATTGGGGGCAACGAGATGGTAGTTCGTGATAGCTCTTTTCTGTTGACATGTGAAAGTTTTTTGTATCCATGAACAGTGCGTTTCACTGTGACGATGCCATTTCCTGCAACAGCAGTGGTCGCCGATGATTTCTTTTTGGATGGTCGATCAGTATTTTCCTCTTCCTGCTTGTCTTTGTCATTATCTGAGTCCCGGTTACAATCCACACTCAATTCAGCATGATCCATCTGCTTAACAACCGTTATTTGGTTTATGCTCAAAGCCTGAGTTGAGTATTGCAGTGACGTTGGTTTTGCAAATGCAATGAGGTTGCTACATCCACAAGGCCCAAAGGAAGCTCCACCGACAAATGGTGGCGGGCTCTCCATGGACTCAATCCTGTATTTTCGTCCGCGGTGCATTATGATTGAACCTGGAAAGGCATGATAAAAGACCCTCGAATACGGAATTGTGTCCATTACTGCTGCTCGACTGTGTATCTTGTCAGTCTTTCCGCCCTGTAGATTATGGCTCAAGTCAACAATTGAATAGGACAATGGCTCGATTGAGCGCAGAGACACTCGTTTCCAAGGATGCTTCACCACCGGATGTGTGGAGTACACCGCAACAGAATCAACTGCATCAGACTTGCTGCGTTTCCATTGGCCAGAAACAACATTAACGTGCTTGCGGGACAAAAGACCCTTCTTCACCAAAAAATCAACATTGTCCTGGTAAACATCCTCAGGGCCAAGTAATTCGCAGTCTGCAGGGCAGCTTTTCTGTAAACTGAACTCATTCAGCAAACACGATACTGGTCGATCTCCTGTCAATGGAAACTCTTCCCCAGCACAGAGCAAGTGGCCTTGCATTACCGTTGCATTAATTGGCAGAGTTGGTGGTGCATCTACACCTCTGCTCATCAGGCTCATGGGAGTCTTCCAAATATATTGCTCCGATGGCGAACTGAAGCTCACCATGATTGCACATGATGGGACAATATTTGGCCCAAATTTCCCGCGCCCTGCTCGGCCTGCCTGCTGTAGCAAAGAACTTAAGGATCCAGGGTAGCCTGTATGCAAAGTAAGGTCTACCCCTCCTACGTCAACACCCAATTCCAACGCACAAGTGCCAACCACACCCCATAGCTTTCTCTGGAATAGCCGCTCTTCAATGCTACGGCGTGCTTCCGCAGTATAACCTCCTCTGTATGATTCTACTTTCGAAACCAAGTGTGAAGTGTCAGCGTCGGATTGAAGAATGGACAGTGTTCGTTCGTAAACCCATTCAACAAGAGACCGGGTCTTGCAAAAGGCTATTGTTCTAATACCACCAGAAATTGCTTTCGCAAGAAGGAAGGCAGTTTCATCAGCTGCGTGGCGACGGCGGGTGAAGAGGTTTGAATGATATAAATTAGTCTGTGCAGTTACATTCCTCTTTCGTCTCCTCTTATGTGAGCCAATTGAAATGGTCACTACTGGTTCGTTATCCATATTGGCATCAATACTACACTCCTTGCTGTCGTCGTCCGTCCCTTTCGTGATATTTTTAGGCAAAAAGACGCTCTTGGTAGAATTACCTAGATACAGATAATTGAAGATGAAAATGAGCTAAAAGAGAAAGGATTCCGTGATATGAATTGGTCGACTTCTTACCATTCACATCCAAAATCGGTGGATTCCACACAAAAAAGTGTTTCGCAGCACATGGAGAGCCATCATCCTTGGATGTCAAGACACCAACCCCCTCATCCTGCCCTATAGGACACAATAAGCGAAAATGTTGCTCAGGATGTAACATGGTAGCAGAACATGCAATAAAAACGATTGGCACTGAGGTAGCATTGTCTGCATTGGACGGAGACGAAGCCACGCGGCAGACTCGTTTCAGACGCGCCAACACCATTGCTACATGCGCTCCAAACGCTCCTTCGTAAACATGTGCTTCATCGACTACCACAGTGGTAATTTTTGCCAATAACTTTTCGTATGCTCGTTTTTTCTTCCAGTTTGGCAGTATTGCCGCGTGCAGCGTATCGGGATTGGTGAGAATAACCTGACAGGTTGTTGCAATATCATCCCGCTGAGCGTGAGGAGTGTCGCCATCAATGACTCCAGCGCGGAGAGGGGTTGTTTCTGTGTTGTTGTTCGAAGAGAGTGATTGAAGAAGTGCGTCAATTTTGGAGTATTGATCTTGTGCTAATGCCTTGGTTGGAAAGAGAAGTATGGCAGCAGATCCTTGGTTTGAACCTTCTCCCAGTGATGATTGTTGTTGTTGCAGAGATATCATGGCTTTTGCTAATACGGGGAGTAAGAAGCAAAGGGATTTGCCACTTCCAGTCGCCGTTTGCACCACAGTGTGAACATCATTCATAGCAGAATCAATGGCTTGTGCTTGGTGTAGGAACAATCGCCGTTTTTGTCCTCCCATGGTATTCCCTGTGGCACTGCTCCCATCATCTAACTCTAGACCAAACAATTGCAATATTTCCGGCGGAATCTTTGCCACAGTCTCTTTTGATAATGCCCCATACCTGACGTCACGGCCTGGTTGAGACCCTGCATAGGCTGCCTGGCAAGGTAGCCATTGTTGTGTACTGTCCTCGTCGTCGCTAACATCGGAGCTATCGGCTGCTGCACTCTTTTTCTCAGAAAGAGATTTTCCAGAGCCCCTCAACAAAGCATCCAATGATTGGTAGGCAGCTCTACGCTCATTGCAGTCGTCAAGCCTTTCATCGTCTTCTACGCTAATATCATGTTGAGGTTGCTTCTTGTCTTCTTCATCGGCGGCATTGCATTCTGCTTCAATGCCTCGCGTTCTTTTCTTTTTACTCGGTGTTTCAGATGCAGTTTCTTCGCTATCAGTTTTTGATTTGGTCCCTCTCTTTTTGCCTTTAGCTTTCGGCTTACTGCTCTCTTCTGCATTTGATTTCTGTTTTGTAGCTTCTGCTTCTGCCGACACGGATCTACAAATCCAAGCAGGAACACGCTCCAAAGTCCATTTCAACACTTTCATCCGTCGCTTTGCCGCAGGTTCCGAAGATCCATGCAATCCCTTCCCCATCAGCTTGGATGGTGGTTTTTTCAATGCTATTATAGAATCTTCTGCAGAAGATGCAGATTGAGTAGTGGTAGATGAATCCTTAGACTTGTTGTTCGATGGAGATGGAGGAAGGGGAAACCCAACAGTTTGCTTGTTGGGTTCGTAGTTCAAAACTCCACGATGAGCTAGTTCGAGCAATATTTCGTCCAATTGGCCATTGTCGCATGGTTTGTCTCCGTCATCCTTTTTCTTGGCCTGCTGGTCTACCGCAACTGCATTGCCTGAATCACTAGCAGCATCTGATGCATTGGATGATTTCGGTAGGACCTGCTGCAACAACTTGATTGGCACCGACGTCTTGCCCGTTGCCTTGGTAAGAAACCGGAGGAAGGGATCAATCTTTGCCATGGCTGGAATAAGAATGGCATTTTGCATCGATTCATCCTGCTGCTGTGGTTGTGGTGGTGTCTTGGCGGACGCTGGCGTCGTGTTTGATTTGTCGGGTAGTGTCTTCGCTGTCTTCATTTTCTTCTGCAGCGATGGGAATTCTTTTTCTCTGCCTTCTCGTTTATACCTTCTTCACCAGCAATTTTCAATGTGTAGTAGCGGTTAGGTCAATGTGTTGCTCACTACAATGCATGGCGCATGGCATCAGACATGCGCAATGTTCGTGGCCGACGGCCATGGTCATTGATCATTGAGGTTGGAGGTTAGCCATTTTTTCTTTCTGCTTGTTTCCTCGCTTTTCACATTTCTGCCTTGCGACGCTTTGGCGGGCCCTCTCCCGCCTGTTTAGTGCCTGACGGCGGCAAGGCAATATCCGCGACTTAAGTCACCAGCCTCAGTCACGAACCACCAACACCAATCAACTCAATGGCGCTCTCTCAAAGAACAATTAGAATTCAAGCAGACGTGGGCAAATTTGGGTAAATTTGGGCAAATTGGAATTGGGAATTGAGAATAATAATTTACATGGACGACGCATAATTACTACTGATCCCTCTCATCAAAGAAACACCATCAAGCCGCAAGGTCACCTCATCTTACGGATATCATCATGACTACCCCAACAACAGCCGCAGCGGCAGATGCCATACCCACAACAACAACACGAACATGCATCAAAAACCTCCATCCATCCTTCGACGAAACCAAACTAAAATCCCACCTCCAATCCGCCCAACCCTCCCTCCAAATCACCGATTGCAAACTACTCAAAACCAAAGATGGTAAAAGTCGAAGAATTGCCTTTGTGGGTTTCCAATCGGCATCTCAGGCCGAGACGGCAGTTTCGTACTTTGATAAGAGCTATGCGGGCACGGCACGGTTGTCGGTGAGTTTGGCATTTTCGAAGAAGAAGGGACCGTCGGCTGCGGAGGGATATCGGCCTTGGTCGAAGCATAGTGTGGGATCGTCGAGGTATACAAAGTTACAGCAGCAGCAGGAGGAGGAGGAGCAGATTTCTATGGACAAGAAGGGAAAATCAAAGAATGAGAATGAAGAGCCGTCAAGTAAGGATGCTGAATCATCAGAGGCTAATCGCAAGCGAGAAGAATTTCTAGCTGCCATGGGTTTATCTAAATCTGCCAACCAGGGGGGTAAGGAGAAAGTTTCCAAGTCCAAGTTTTGGGGGAATGATGATGCAATTGTTGAGCCTGGAGCAGAGCAACCTAACAATGCAAACCTGAATAATGATGGACCTAATCATGAGGATGACAAAAACGAGAGTGATAATGGCAGCAGCAGTAGTTCAGACTCGGATAGTGAAGATGACGTGCCCAACGATGCAGAGAAGAAAAAAGAAGGAAAAAAACAGATCACTTCTGATTTGGACTTTTTGAAGTCAAAACAAGTGAAGGCAGATATTCTTACAGATGAAGACGATGATAGCAGTGTGCCTAGTAGTGACTCGGATGATTCTTCAAGTGATAGCAGCGACAGCAGTGATGACGAAGTTGATGCTGACAAGCCAAAGGAGGGGCAGAATAATCAAGCATCTCAAGGTGCTGATGTTCCAGAGTCATCTGGCAATGCAGAGGACAACAATGAAGCTGCAAACGCTCAACCGAGCACCACCACACTCAATGATCGCCTGTTTGTAAGGAATCTTCCATTCACAACCACAGAAGAAGAGATATTTGAAACATTCTCAGAATTCGGTCACGTAACAACTGTTCACATTCCAGTGGATGACTCCAAGCGTAACAAGGGTTATGCATTCATCACCTTCGAGCACACAAAGGACGCCAAGGTAGCGATGGATTCAATGGACGGGGAAGATTTTCAGGGACGATTGATTCATATCCTTCCTGCGAAACCTTCCAATGACCAATTAAGCGAAAAAGCTGAAAGTGAATTGACGTACAAGGAACGCCAGGCCCTGGCTAGACAAAAGGAAGCGGAGAAATCAACCAACGCGTGGTCTGCTAGTATTCTTCGGGGTGATGCTGTAGTAGACAACCTATCCAGTCGATTGGGGGTGTCCAAGGGAGATATCTTGAACGTCAAGGATGGGATTTCATCAGGGAATGCAGCTGTCCGATTGGCGTTGGGAGAGACACATATTATTTCAGAGAATATTGCATTTTTTGAGCAGCACGGTGTGGATGTGAAGGCGATGGAGTCAAAAGCCAACAAGACCAAACGCAGCAAGACTATGATTTTGGTGAAGAATCTCCCCGGTGATACTTCGTTGGAGGACCTGACGAAGGTGTTTCATGCAATAGGTGGAGATGTGCCTCAGAAGATATTATTACCTCCATCTAAAACAGCAGCTCTTGTTGAGTATGGCCATGCTACAGATGCACGCCGCGCCTTCCGCAGACTGGCGTACAAAAAGTTCAAGCACGTCCCTTTGTACCTAGAGTGGGCACCAATGCAAGAAGGTGCAAAACAAGAATCCCCGGTTGAGGGCACAAATAAAGATGTTCAGAAGCAAGCAAGTAGTGTTACGGTGGTGAAACCAGAATTGGCCGACGAGGATCCGTCTACAGAGACTGCTGATACTGGAGGTTCCCAAACAGTTTACGTCAAAAACCTCAACTTTTCTACAAGTGAAGATCAATTGGATAAGGCATTCGCAAAAGCTGGCTTCCGCCCTCGTGCAGTCAAGATCCCTACGAAAGCAGCAACTTTAAAGAAAAACAGCGCATCTTCCGCCACTGATCCAAAAAAGCAAATGTCCATGGGATTTGGTTTTGTTGAGTTTCCTTCAGAAGAAGAGGCACTTAAGGCAATGAAAGGATTGCAAGGAAAGGTAGTAGATGGACATGCATTGGAAATCAAGCTCTCCACTAAGAGCCTGTCCTCGGCTAAAAAGCCTCCTGTGGACAAGTCTTCCAAGAATACCAAAATCATGGTTCGTAACGTCCCCTTTGAAGCCACACGAACAGAAATTCTTCAACTATTTGGTTCTTTTGGGCAACTTAAAAAAGTCCGCCTTCCAAAGAAGTTTGATGGATCACATCGTGGATTTGCCTTTTGTGAATTCGTAACAAGTAAGGAAGCCCAGAATGCAATGGAGACATTGTCCCGGACACATTTGTATGGTAGACACTTAGTTCTCGAGTGGGCAGCAGCAGAGGAAAGCGAGGGAGCCGCAGATATAGTTGCGATTAGGGAGAAGGCAAAGAGGGATGCAGCGAGTGCAGGACTGGGAGGACCTTCGAAAAGGGGGAAGCATCTTAAATTTTAGACAAGTATATTTGTCACCATTTAGTTGTCCTGTGTAGGATAAGTAAATTCTGAATCTGAATGTTCGTGTCATAAAGAGTTTCGTCCAAGTTCCATATGATGTATTACTATCGCCAACATCGGATCACTGACCATAATGATGAGCATGTTGAATGATTCATTCAAAGCGGCAACATTTATAGCATTGATTCTATTGGGAACATATTACCTAGATCTGCTCCTGGCATTATGAGTAACACTGCTATTTGACCATTGATTGTCTAAGTATTGCCATTGAAAGAACTGGACAACAACTGAACAGCAATGGAAAGGATTTTAGTACTCTGCATGAGATGGATTTGCCGGACGCAACATGTGTAAGGGCTGGAACACCATATCTCAACGGTTCTGTATCTGAATGTGCCTTCCAGTTAAAGGATCGACAAAGTCCCATGCCTTGAAGTTTGGAGGAAATGTCATATTTGTTTGACATTGACACTACCACCCATGGCATACCGCCCTGTACGGTAATGGTATTGGCAATGTATGTATGACCAAGTTGTTAGGAACCACGGCTATCCAGATTAAGCTTGGATGCAAATTGAAATGTTGGGTTCCGGACCATTGCCTAATGATATCCTGAGTTCCATGAAGTGCTTCAATTGTATGGGTGTAATGAGTACTAGTACTCAGACCGCGGGCAAATACTATCAAGGAGGCTACGCTCAGCTTCAACCTCATTGATTGTCGGATATTGCGGTCCCTGTTTTGTGGTCAATTTGGCG